>PVJI01016329.1:0-38503 GCA_004026765.1 Micronycteris hirsuta
CCAAGGTTCCTTGTCTGCTAAAAACACAAGGAGAAACTCTGGCATTGGTTGTTTCAATAGGCACAAGTAAGTAAAGGAGAATTTGATTGTACAGGGTAAGACCTGAAATGCTAAGTCAATGAACAATGAAAGGCTTTGAGCAACTGAGAGACAAGCTAGATGAGGCTAGCTGTCTAGTGATAACCTTGGAGAGAGGAAAATATCTCCCTGGTGGTTGTCCCCTACATGACAGGCTGCTGCAGGCTGCTTAGACACCATAACTATTTGTCTACTGTTGTACAAGGCAAATTCCCAGCTTTTTGGGTCATCTTGAGAAAAGAGGGGATAGAAGGTGTATCTGCCACTCTAGCTCCACCTTCCAACAGGTCCTAGAATTGAATTATGCTGTTGACCAAGGTTGGGGTGAAGGATAGCTTCCCCAATCAGGTTGTGCCTGAATCACCCAGCCTCTACATTGGATGTTGCTCTACGTTAATTCTGTAATCCACCATTGGACCACCAAAGAATTCATGCCACTTAGCAATTTTTCTGCCACCTTAGTTCAATTCAAGATACCAGATAGATCTAAGAGTTTGACATTCGTTCTTCTTTTTGAATATCTATGGATAATCTGGAACAAATTTTCAAGAATAATGTCATTGATCAGTAATATATTCACTTTCTCCCCTCTCTCTCTTCCTGAAGCTTTCTCTCCCCTGCCTCTAGGTCCCAAGCACCTTTGCATCGCCCTTTAACTGCCCACAGACCCCAAATCTGATATCCCTATTCATCTAATGTCCCTCCTGTCTGAAGCCCTAATATATAATAGTGACCCTTTGACAGGACGCCCAATGAGCCATTTTTAGATTCCTCACGCCCTAGCTAATGCTAACTCTGCTCACAAGAGTCCTTTTAGAACAGCAAGCAATATCAATGAGATCAATTTACACTGAAGTCATAGACCATACCATTGTTTCAAGGATATTTGCATTTTAAAAGGAAACAGTAAACCAACTGAATCTCCTCCCCTGAAATGAGAGGCACCACGACTGAAGCACTGCCAGGCTCCATAGAAGGACTGCATTGAGGCTGGAGCACCTTGCCAGCACGTCAGGTCACTCACAGACTCTGTCTGTCTGAGACTCTGTCTGTCTGAGAGTCTGTCTTGGGCTGAGGGTTCAGGTGTGTCATTGTGGCTGATTTCCTAGTTTCCCGTCACAGCATAGTGCAAGGTCTCCAAACAGCCTGAGGAAGTGTCAAAACGGGGAGAAGGGCGGTACTTACAGGACTCCTGAGTTGTGCACAGCAAACCCTAGATGCTATAAGGGTGCAAAGAAAGAGAGTCTCTGTGCTGAGACATCTGTGATCAGCATGACCCTGCCATCACTCCTTCGACATTTCTAGAATCTCCTTTCCCTTAGGGGTTCAGCTTAGAGTTTCCCAATGACAGGGACTCACAGGAAATTTGGAAGGTGGCAGTGAAGTGGAAGCCATTGTTTTGGGGAGCCAAGGGGAACAGCTTCTCAGACCTCTCCATGAGCTCCGACTCTGCCGGGCAGTGCTGGATGCAGAGGCTCCTTCCTTCCCCAGGTGGTATGGCTTCTCCACCTGCCCTAGTATGTCAAGCCTCAGTCACCAGTGACTGTGTCCCGGACGGTCTGGCTTCCAAGCCATCGCACCTGGATTGCTCCCACATTCATGGAAGCCAGGTTCAGACAGTAAACTTCTTTTTCCATAATAGCTGTGTTTCCCTGACTAACCCCTTTTTTCTTTCATTTTGTGGAAAATTAAACTTGGCTGTGTTAGCTACTCCTTCCACTGAAAGAGAAAGTCTAATTCTTCTCTTTGCCCCCGGACTGGCCTCAGTGGAAGCAGCTTCCGCTGTATCCAGCAGGAACAGCAGTGAGACTCAGCAAGACGAATTAGTACAGGTGAGTCACATGTACTCAAAGGCTGAGCACCTGCTTGAATGTGGAGGTTATTACTACATATGGGTTATTATTGTTAATGAGCCCTTGTTTATACTCACAAGCCGAAGAAGCTGGTGTAAACTAAGCATACATTTTTAAGACTTGTTTGTCATTATTATAAATCCCAGCACAGTGTACATCTGCACCACAGACTAATTATTAGCCCTAGAATAGGAGTGTATTGATACATTTACTATAAATGTAATAATTCTGCTAGAGACAGATTGGAACTTGGGGGAGGATATGGGTTCTCAGAGATCTGGGGATTCCACTAAGTCACAAAGAAGCTGATATAAAGAACCCCCACGGCCTGATTTCAGGACCCTGAGTGGGTTTAGTGTTCTGCAAGACATTCAGAGAGAAAGAAAATGTTATACGGCCTGTGAGGCTCTTGATTGCTCCAAAATCCTAGATAGATACCAAAAAGCCAAGTGTACCAAGAAAATGATCTTTAAAGCCCCTATATGGGGATCTGAAATTTTAAAAAAAGAAAAAGAAATTCTTTCTTTAAAAAAGTGCAATACAGCGGACTTCCAGCCAAGATGGAGGCATAGGTAGACACACTGTGCCTCCTCGCACAACCAAAAGAGGGAAAATGACAATTTAAAAACAAAAAACAACCAGAACTGACAGAAGATCGAACTGTATGAAAGTCTGACAACCAAGGAGTTAAGAAGACACGTTCATCCAGACCGGTAAGCGGAGCAGAGCCAGGTGGTGAGCACACGGTGAGACGGTTTGTGGAGCGGTACCGGCAACGCTCCAGCTGCCCGGAGAGACCTGTGGCTGGTACACTGGGTGTAACCCACAGCTGGCCGACCTGGACCCAGTGGGGCAGAGACTGGTGGACTGGGTGGTCCCTCATTTGCGCACAGATAGACCAGGAGAAAAAGCTGGGGACTGGAGCAGACCGCGCAGCCCAGGGCTCTATCTTGGGGAAATAAAGCCTCAAACCACTGATTGAAAACACCTATGAGAGTTGAGATGACAGCAGGAGGACCTCCCGGCCTCACAGGGGAGTTCTTCACAGGGACTTGGAACGTGCACAAGCCCACCCACCCGGGAAACAGCAGCAGAAGGGCCCAATTTGCTTGTGGGCAGCAGGGAAAGTGACTGAAAGCCGGCAGAGAGTGGAGCAAGTGCCATTGTCCCCTGTCAGACCCCGCCCCCACAGGCAGCTCCACAACACAGGGAAGTGGGTTACCCCGCCCTGGTGAACACCTAAGGCTCCGCCCCATATACGTAACAGGTGGGCTGAGAAAAAATAAAATGTCCCAAATGAAAGAGCAGATCAAAACTCCAGAAAAAATACAGCTAAGCCATGAAGAGATAACCAACCTACCAGATTCACAGTTCAAAACACTGGTAATCAGGATGCTCAAAGGATTGGTTGAATTTGGTCACAAATTAGATGAAAAAATGAAGACTACACTAACAGAAATAAGGGTAAATGTACAGGGGACCAATAGTGATGGGAAGGAAACTGGGACACAAATCAATGGTGTGCACCAGAAGGAAGAAAAAAACCTTCAACCAGAAAAGAATGAAGAAACAAGAATTCAAAAAAATGAGGAGAGGCTTAGGAACCTCCAGGACATCTTTAAATGTCCCAACTTCCAAATCACAAGGGTGCCAGAAGGAGAAGAGGAAGACCAAGGGATTGAAAACTTATTTGAACAAATAATGAATGAGAACTTCCCCAAGCTGGTCAAGGAAATAGACTTCTAGGAAGTCCAGGAAGCTTAGAGAGTCCCAAAGAAGTTGTACCCAAAGAAGAACACACCAAGGCACATCATAATTACATTACTCAACATTAAAAATAAGGAGAGAATCTTAGAAGCAGCAAGAGAAAAGGGGAAAGTTACCTACAAAGGAATTCTCATAAGACTGTCAGCTGATTTCTCAAAAGAGACCTTTCAGGCAAGAAGGGGCTGGAAAGAAGTCATGAAAGGCAAGGACCTACATCCAAGAATACTCTATCCAGCAAAACTTTCATTTAGAATGGAAGGGTAGATAAAGTGCTTCTCAGATAAGGTCAAGTTCAAGGAGTTCATCATCACCCAGCCTTTGTTATATGAAATGTTAAAGGGATTTATATAAGACATGGAGGGATATCAACAGGGGAGTGGGAGGGGGAGAGAGGGGGAAAAGGTACAGAGAATAAGTAGCATAAATGGTAGGTAGAAAACAGACAGGGAGAGGTTAAGAATAGTATAGGAAATGTAGAAGCCAAAGAACTTATGTGTATGACCCACGGACAAAAACTAAAGGGCATGGAATGGGGGGTGAGGTGCAAGGAGGAGGGGAATAAAGGGGGGAAATGGGACAATTGTAATAGCATAATCAATAAAATAGATTAAAAAATAAAAATAAATTAAAAAGTGGAATACACAGTAAGGATATGGCCAGAATTTTTAAGTAGCAAAACTGTTTCATAGCCCTAAAGTTTGAAAATGAGTATATATTTGGAGACAGGACATGGGAGAGGCTGTTTGTCTACAGTGGAATCTAAAAGGTTCATCAAATGTAGTTTGTTCCTCAAAGCAGCCATATTGTACAGCTTCAGTAGGCTCTTGTAGACTATGTATTCCAGGTAGACAGTAATCTCATTGGAAAATTCCAGGGAAATAAGAATCCTGATGAGTGAGATAAGGCAAGAATGGCAGATATGAATGATAACTTGGCAAAATAAATACTATTTTAAAAATTTCATTCCCTTTAATCCATAATTTCACTTCTATTAATATATCTTTTTTTTTTAAGATTTTATTTATTTATTTTAGAGAGAGGGGAAGGGAGGGAGAAAGAGAGGGAGAGAAACAGCAATGTATGGTTGCCTCTCACATGGCCCTCACTGGGGACCTGGCCCGCAACCCAGGCATGTGCCCTGACGGGGAATCGAACCGGGACCCTCTGGTTCCCAGCCCGCACTCAATCCACTGAGCTACACCAGCCAGGGCAATATGTCTTAAGCAAATGAGAAAGGTGAAAATATATACATACATATACAAAGATGTTTATTGTGGTATTGTTTACTCTATCAATCAATTGTAAGTACTTAAATGATGAAGAATATTAAGATATTATGAGAAAATCTCTAATAGAAGTCCATGTTAAAAATGGGATTTAATAAGAAATCAATAAGAAAAAATATCTGTAAAATACCCAAATACTTTTAAAATACAACATGCTTCTAAATAATCCATGGTTCAAAGAAAAACGTACTATAAAAATTAGAAAATATTTTTACCTGAATGATAATGAAAACACCGTGCATCAAAAATGGGTGATGTGCCCTGGCTGGTGTAGCTCAGTGGATTGAGCAAAGGCTGGGAACCAAAGGGTCCCGGTTCAATTCCCAGTCAGGGCACATGCCTGGGTTGCACAGGCCAGGTTCCCAGTGAGGGCCATGTGAGAGGCAACCATACATTGATGTTTCTCTCCCTCTCTTTCTCCCTCCCTTCCTCACTTTCTAAAAATAAATAAATAAAATCTTAAAAAAAAAAAAGGGTGACGTACCTATAGCAGGCCTTAGAGGGAAATTTTGTAGCTTTAAAAACTTCTATAAGCAGTATGCTGTGCACCTGAAACTGATAATATTGAATGCAACTATAATTAAAAAATAAAAATTTATTTGTTAGTGCGTAAATAAGTAATAATAACTTGGGTCAGTGCCCTAAGATCAAAGGCTTCATGGGAGCACACACCAATTGAGTGCAACTAATTTTCCCGTTTGTAAAGTAGAAAAACCATATCTTAAAAAATTAAATGTTATAATGCATGCAAAATGCCTAGTGTAACACCTCACACAAAATACACGTTCAGTAAATATTTGCTTCCTTCTCCCCTCATGTGGCTTTACCTTTAAGCCATGCTCAGAAATGTGGACTGTGTCTGTCTTTAGAACAAAATTATTCTGCTTGCCATTGGTCTAAAAGAGTCAAACCATAAACCAGTCTGCCCTAAGTTTTCTGCACTGCCCTTCGGCCTGTTTACTCAGGAGACATGCACACAAACCAAAGGAGTAAAAGCCCTGAGAACCAGAAATGTGTGGATAACTGACAAACAAAAACTTAACTTGATCAGCAGCGAGGTCCTCAGAGTCCACCATGGTGGTCAAAACCCCCTCACTAGAAGACAGTGTTTCAGGGGCAGAGTGGAGTATTGATGATATCGCAGGTTTTGAAGTCATGCAAACGATGGCTTCAGAAACCAGCACTGTCATTGCCAGGCCGTGGCACCGCGCGCAAGTTACTAACCAACCGTGCATTTGTTTTCTCACCCACCAGCTCTTCCCTAAAACGACTACATAATCTATGTTGACAGGATAAATATATAAGTGGATGAAGATATTAAAGGATGTTCCTCATGGTAGTAGTGGGAGCATTAAATGAAGTAATTTATGTGTAAACACCTTGTAAGTCTCTAGCCTATGGACCATTATACTCTTTTGTCCTTATTTCCCAATCTGAACGGGTACTTCAGTACGGATGCCTTATGTACTGACCAAAATTCTAATACACATCCCTGACTCCTGATACTACATTTGCTCTATAGTATCACACACACACACACACACACACACACACACACACACACACACAACTATCTCAGAAAGCCAAACTAGATCCTCAGGGAGAAAGCAGCTGTGACTTCACTAGTCACTTCTGACTCTTGCTCTCAGAAAGCTGATGCCTTCCTCTACAGGACGCATGTCTCACCAAAACCAAGCACTGGCTTCCCAAAATGTGCCGAACGCACTGTTAGCACCACTCACATTGAGAGCGTAACAGAATAATCATTGAGAAACGTTCCAAGATTTGCACATAAAATCAGTCATTTTTTTGTCATTTGTTGCCATTAACAAGTAACTTGTGACCTAATAAATGTCACTATCCATTTTCTTTAATTAAAATAATAAATATTATGCAGTGACACAGATTGGCATTTATGCCTTCATTTCTGTGACATGAGATTTATAACTAAGGCTTTCTTTGAGGGATTCCACAAATAAAGGTTATTGAGCTGCCACAAGATGAACACAGGCTCGGGTTAATGAAACTGGACAAGGAAGGGCAGTAATGGATGAAGCCCTCGTGCACCAAGAAAAAGGGAATTCCACCCAAAGCAAGAAGCATTCTTGGGCTGGCAAAATGTATGCTCCATTTTTCTAGGCAGTTCAACTTTAAATGTATGCAAGATGAATGCAGAAGCAACATCAATTCCACTGCCATCCCCTTGGGGGGACGTAAGTGTGGCCCCATTCCCTTGAGAACCACTCTTCAACATTTTATGGTGCATTCTAAGGTAGGAGGGAGAACAAACTACTGTGGCATGTGAATCTGCTACCAGAAGATGCAAAATTAATTATTGTAATGTCCCAGCCACCTACTTTGAAGACGAGGTTCTATAAAAGAAGAGGTTGCCCTTCACAATAAACAAACAAACAAACAAACAAACAGGAAGATAAGCCTAACGGCATTTCCTGAAAGAATTCTTCTTAACTCTGGGATTCTGCTCTTGCTCAAACTCGACATGAACCCAGTGCCCCCAACCTGAGCCTTACCCTGGCTTAGCTCGGTGTGCAGCAGGGCCCACCCTGGAAATCCAGCTCTGTGAGCAAAGGCCTCAAAGTGCCCTCATGGGCAAGAGTTCCGCGGCCACTGTTCAAAGCCTCCAAGAAACACTGAGTGAGAGGGAACTGCATCTCCTCAGTCATGATTGATCTCTGTAGATTTATTTACACAACAGGACAGCAGACACCTCAACTTGCCTCACCCCATATTCATCTTGGAGCCACAAGAGGTGGGGCCAGGCCGGCTGAGCGGTGCTCCTCAATTTACTGGACCATAAGAATGGCCCCAGATCCTGCACACCTCTAGTCCCAGCTGCTTTACTTAGTTCTGGCTAAACCAAAGAGTACATTTGTCTACTTGAGGCTCGGTTAGAGATCCAATTTCTCAAGTGCTGGGTATTTCAAAGAAAGAGAAGGAAATACAGCAATCTCTCCTGGAAGAGCCCCAACTTTGAAAGGGGCCAGAACGGAGTTCAAACTGTGACTCTACCACACCCTGGAGAAAACTGATACATAGCAGGGACCCAACAAATACTCACTCCCAGCAGGAAGAGAAGGCTCTGCCTTCCCATTCCCTCCAGTGCCACCTCAGGTGACCTAAAACAGTACATACATATTATATATAAGACATTCACAAATTATATATTATTAGATATAATTTTATATAAACACCCATATATAGTCATGGTCTCACTTATGTACCCATTACAGGTTATATATGCTTAATGTAGTTTCAGTTAAGATAAAAACAAGATGAATTTACTGTCTCAAGCTGATGATCACTTGAGCAACAGCAAAGAGGAGTTCCTATGGTAGACAATCTCCCCCCATGAAGGGTAACATGGCCAGGATATGACAAAGCTGGAGGACACAGAGACAGGAATCCTTCTCCTCTGCATAATGCCTGGCCAGGCCTTGCCCTCTGAGACTGCTTCTGTGTCTCAGAGCTGACTAGACTCACCTTTAGAGACTCATTTTATCTTTGGATATTGAATACTCTCAATCGGGTTATGGCCCCAATCTGTGGACTTGGGAGCCACTCCCTAACTGTAAAATTGACATAATAGGTCCTCTTGGAGATTTAAAAAGATGAGGGGTAGCTGATAGATGGATGGGTGGTTGTATGAATGGATGGATAGATGGATGAGTGGCTTAGCAGAGTTCCTGGCACACAGCAAAGACTCAATAATGTTAGCTATCATTTTTGTTGTCATTAAGGCAGTAATGACTTCACAGATTTGTGTTCAGTTCTTGAAGGACTTACCCTTCTAGCTCAATGCTATTGGCAATATCTGGGGCCCCCATCACATATTGGTATAGTGTTCCTACACTGGCTAAGGAGATGTGGATCATACTGTAGGCCTCTTGTAGCCCCAAACCACTGAAATTCACGACTCATGTGACGGAAGGCCTACTCCTTTGTGGGGCAGCTCTTATTGTTCCGATGAACGTCCAAAGCCCTAGTTTTTCCTTCCGTTTGTTTTGAGTCTGTGTCCTGGGATAATGCCAGTCCCACTTCCCACTGACAACCATTTGACTATTTTAAGAAATTAGCACACTGCTGAAAGTTGAGTCTGGTGCAACGAATGTCTACTCATCACTGAGGTGAAGAGGCATTGGCTGGTTGAACCCTTCCCCTTGTCCCACCGTAAAACTGTGCTCATGCCATAGGTTTAAGCTACCATCAACACAGACAGCCCTCTCTCCATGTTCTCGAAAATTTCTGCTTTCTGGCTCTGAATCATTCCTTTCTTAGGGTCTCCAGTTTCATTTTCCTGCTGTGACCTAAAGCAGCACATGGTTTCCTTTTCACTGTCAGTATTTACAAGCCAACGGAGTGTGACTGTGTACATGAAAGCAAAGAGAGGATGATAAAGAAGGGGTGAGAAGCGGGGTCTGGTCAGAGACAATGCTCACCCTCTGATCTCAGCTCCAAGCAAGGGGTTCATATCCAGCCCCGAGCAAACCAGAAAGTCACCACCAATCACGAAAGCCAGAAATTGCTGACAGATGCCCAAACTGTGGATGTTAAAGATCTGAAAGCCCGAGGAACCTGTGTTTTCAGCTCAGAGTGGTACAACTCAGAGAGATATAAATCAGAAACGTATTTTTTTCCCCATTCACTGCCTTGGATGTATACGGTTGATTCTCTAACTAACTCTATTCCCTGAGTAAGCTTTTGGGTAGGTTCCCAAACATCATGGTCACTTTCAATTATTAAAAGTTCAGCTTACTTTGGAACTACAAATTCATATCCACTTTGAAACCCTTCCCCTTCCTCCTCACCAGCCAGGCTTGTAGCTCAGGGAACTAGGCATAGGCCTATTTTCACTTCCGTTCTTCTGTTCCTAGTACTCTGGAGGGAGGGAAACCCAAAGGCTGGTTCCAAGGTATCCCGTCCCTGTAGACCTTCCATGCACCAGATTCAACTTTCAGCAGAGTACTAATTGCTTAATATAGTCAAATGGTTGTCAATGGGAAGCAGGACTGGCATTATCCTAGGATACGGACTCAAAACTAGCAGGAAAATGGTCACTTTCCCAACTGTAGAGAAACAACAGCCACTCAGCCATTGCCTGGGGATTCTACCGGCTGCCCACTGCCATTGTCAAAAGGGTGTCTCCACACAGAGGAGCCTCGGTTTTCAGGGGCAGTGGACAACTGCACCCGGATCACGCCCGTCCCAAGGGCCCTGCAGCAGGGAAGCTTTGTTCCCGTTCAGCCACACTGACAATCCACCATCCACTCAGCCCATCCAAGAGGGGGCAGCGTCGCAGCGCCTGATTCTCTTCTTATGCCATGCTCTCACGTGGAGCCAAGGACCCAAGGGGGCCCCTTTCTGAGCCCCCCAGGGCTCACAAACGCCTGGGATGAACAGTTCCCTCAGCTCTTCCCCCAAGTGCATCCTGGCCTCAGAAGAGAAGCATCAGCCTCTACTCCCTATGTTCTCATGTACTACCACATTCCAGGGGACACATGTCACCACCTCCCAAAATGCCCTCACCGTGCTCCCCTCTGTTAAAATGACACCACCAGGCTGGGCCTGAATGGTCCCGACTCAGCCACCATCGAATGGTTATGACATGCCTATTTCTGCTTCGACAAAGCATCCTCGGTCTTCAAAAGTGATGCTCCCGAAGGTATTCCTTACTGGGTTTTCAGGAGAGCAGAAGGAAAAATTCACAAAGCTCTAAGCCAACAACTCCTGACTGATCATTAGACACCCAGCCCCAGGCTTCCGACTTGGGCTGGTGGGAGAGTCAGTTCTGCAGACCCCCAGGAAGCTGGGGTGGGCTCAGAGTCAGGCAGAGTGTCCAGCTCCAATTACGGGCAGCTCTCTGAAGTGGATGGGATCCCCAGCACCTACGTTTCCAGCTCTGAGGCAATAGGAAAAACCTCCCTCACAATATCCTGTACAGGACTGTGTCCAGCACTTGTCTTCAATTTGCATACAAATTACCTGGGGATCCTGTCAATGTGCAGATGTTCATTCAGCAGGTCTAGGGCGCTGCCTGACATTCAGCATTTCTAACAAGCTCCCCTGGGGTGAGGCTGCTGCGGCAGGCCTGCAAATCCCACTCTTGCACATGGATTTCATTCTCTTCTCTCACTGTTTTGGAGACCCCGTAAATCTCTTAATTCTCAAACTAACTAATCCCTAACCTGTATTGAGTGACTCACATTGGGCAAACACTGTGCTCCGTATATCACATGCATTATACCATTTAATTCTGTCAACAACTTTTTGAAAGAGCTAGAAATCATTGTGTCTGTTTTAAAGACCGGGAGACTGGGCCTGACAGGACGGGGCAGCCAAACGCAGGCTTCCCGAGGGGCAGCTGGCGTAGCCGGGCTTTGAGTCCAGGACGTGAGCTGCTAAGCACTGCTGCCAGAGGACAGCAGACCCTGAAATGAAGA
This sequence comes from Micronycteris hirsuta, assembly GCA_004026765.1. Lineage (NCBI taxonomy): Eukaryota > Metazoa > Chordata > Mammalia > Chiroptera > Phyllostomidae > Micronycteris > Micronycteris hirsuta. The sequence continues at coordinate 11,443 of PVJI01016329.1, forward strand.
TTATAACAGAGACACCGAGACAGGCGGGTGGAGGGAGGATGCACGGCGACCTCATCAAGTGGCGCTTACATCGGACTCCCATGTCCCTGAGCTGGTCGCCCCCCTGGAAAACTGCAATAATTGAGCTCCTGAAACAGTCCAAGACACGTTTAAGCAAACGTTTACATTGCAAACTCCATTACTTTCCTCTTTTTTCATTTATAGCCACCAAGTTCAAGCAACCTCGTCCATGTCAGGAGGGACCCCATGAATAATAGATGTGTCATTTTTAACTGTCAACAACATACCTTGTAAATGGTGTATGCGGGCTTTTAAATAACCCAGCAAACCATTCTTGTGACATCATTTTTATATCAGACTTTATAACGAAACTCGAACCAATCTGAAGAAAAACACGTGGGTTAAACTACAGAATCGTGCTTCCTCGCCCGTTCTTGTCTGCATTCAATATTTCACCAGGTTCCACTTCCCCCTACTCCATTCCGATAATAACCACCTGCTACGGAGACAAGACAATTAAAATACTTCAGCATTCTTCTGCAGTTGAATAGGCTCATCCCTCCCTGTGACAGCTAGTTTATGGAGTCGGGAGGGGATCGCTGTCCTTCACTCCTACTTGTAAGCGACATAGGAAGATTAAGAAAAACAGACTGTTTCCTTGCAACAAGACCCTGACTGGCTGCAGGTTTGACTGCTCTGGGTTTGGACAAGGTGACATGAATTTCCCACTGGCCTGGGATGAAAGGGCATTTATCCTAAGACAAAATCTTGTCACAGATGTACGTGCCTCCACACAAAGTAAATCTTTAGGACTATTTGTCAGGTGATACAAGAATGTCATATCACTGGAAAAACAAACAAATCTGTGGATACCCCACAATCTATCAACAAGAGACTCAGCAAAGGCCGGGCACACCATGGTTGCTTAACCAAATAGAGATTTAATTAACAAGTAATTAACGTGGAAAGGGAGTATTCTTGGTTGTCTTCTTTTGAAATATTTGTATTTTAGAAACTTTCAGACAGATACAAAAGTAAAGAAGATGATTTAATGACCTCCATATACCCACCAGTTCGACGGTTTCTTGACTCGGGGAAATTTTGTTTCACTTATACAGCACTCACTTCCTCCCCACTTTTGGATTTTTGTGCTATAAATCCTGGACATCATATCATTCTGTGTGTTGATCTCAATATCTTCTAAATATTGTTCAAACGTATTCTCTCATCTCCATTGCCACTACAACTTTAATCAGAGTCTAATCTCCTATTGTGGCAAGTTCTCTAGTGGTCCCTAAACATGTCCTAGTCCTGACGCCCGAGACCTGTGAACATGACCTTACTTGGAAAAGATTCCTGGAAGACGTGATTAAGGTAAGGGTCTCAAGGCCACCTCGGATTTAGGATGAGCCTTAAATCCAGTGCCAGGTGTCCTTGTAAGAGAAAGGCAGAGAGAGATCACAGACACACAGGGGACAGTCCGTGTGAAGACACATGCAGAGATTGGTGTGGTGTTGCCACAAGCCAAAGAACGCCTGATGCCACCAGAAGCTGGAACAGGCAAAGCATTCTCCCTTAGAACCTCTAGAGAGAACATGGCCCTGTGGACACCTTAATTTGGGGGGTCTGGCCTCCAGAACTACCTGAGAATACATTCCTATTGTTTTAAGGTACCAAGCTTGTGGCTATCTGGTTACATCAGCCATGGGAAATAAATATACCTGTCCTGCACAAACACCATCTCGGTGTCTTGACTAATTAGAGTCACCACTGCTGACCGCCCTGAAGACGAATAACATAAATGTGCCCGTGTGGTCCCCACGCCGGACCTCTTCTGCAGCTCCCCATGGCAGTCAGGATGCCACTCACACTTGCTCAGATGATTTGGTCTGTGCCAACCTTTCCAGCCACATTTCCCACCTCTCCCTACTCCTCACGCATGCAGCCTTCATGCTCCAACTAAACCAGCCAGTTTTCTACACGAGCTCATGCTTTGCCTGCCTCTGTTCCTTTGCACATGCTATTCCTCTCACCTGGAGCAGTGCCATCCACTATAAATAGAACTAAAACACTTTTGAAAAATTAGCAGGAAAAGTCCATCTTCATAATATATGTTAGTTAACCCAACATGTCCAAAATATTATCATTTCAACATTTGATCAATATAAAAATGTTGATAGGGAGTTACTATACATTCTTTTTATTTTTGTTTTCGGAACTAAGTCTTCAAAGTCTAATGTGTATTTTATACTTATAACACATCGCAATTCAGGTTTATTCACATGTGAGGTGCTCAATAACCACAAGTGGCTGGTACTACTCTATTGGACAATGCAAAATGCCCTTAATCCTTTTTTTCATATTTTCATGAAATATTATCCATTCCAAAAAATCCAGCTGAAATACTATCTTCTATGGAAAAACTTTTCCTGACTATTTTTATATCCCCCATCAATAGGATCAATTACTCCCTTCTCCACCCTAGGTATGAACCTTGGATATTTTCCAATTTATCCATTGTTCACATTGTATTATATTTAATTGTTATATGTGTGTCTCTACTGCTATGAACTCCTCGGAGTGGGGCTCACTAAGAGAGCCCCTGGTCCTCTAAGGGTCCCAATCCTCGCTCTCCCCCTCCAGTCCAGCCCTTTTACATATCACTGACTTCAGTTTTAGTACAGAGAGCCGACTGGCTTCACCAGGGAAATAGAAAAGATCCTCTGGTCCAGGAAGAGGAAATGATGGACCCTCAGTGGTAGGAAGGGGAGATGCGGAGGATGAATGAATAGAGCCAGTCTTACATTCCTAGGAAGAGTAGCTAACATTAGGAAATAGCATAAGTGAACCAGTGAAGACATCTTTCCAGCTCTGCTAAGAAAGAAAAGGGTGGGACCACCATATGGGCGCACCACAGTTTGTTAGAATGTAAGGACCCCTGCACAAATCAAAGAGACATCAGTGGAAGGAGAGGTCATATAGCCAACTTTCTGCTCTTTTATATTGGGCCAAATTAGCTTGGAAGGGCTTTGATCTCATGTGTTGATGAGCTGATGAATAGACCTTAAAATGTAGTAAACTCTAAGTGAACTCTAATGATTATCCAACCCTGAGAGGTACATCAGTAGGACCCTGTTATAAATTGGAAACCAGCTCATGGGACTGAGGCAGTGATCTGTAGACACTCTTCTTCCCCACTGAGGAGTTTATAAAAGTGAGATCTATACTTCCTCATGGCTTGGTGCTTAATTTTTTCTCTCCTGAAACACCCTAACTCTGCACGTTGGAATCCTGCCTAGCCAACATCTGTCCCCTGACACCTATGGTTGTTGTCTTTCTCTTTCAAATCCCCGCTCCTCCCAGCCACCACAGGGCTTTACTTCTTCTCTCTTACAGGACGCATGTTTTCCCTATTCTATCAAAATTATTTGTGCTTTCATTCCTTTTACTGAAGAGAAGAACTCTGATCTACCCATGTCTGTACCCTACCCAACATCTGACCCTGAACAGTTACTCCATAAACATTTGTGGGACACATAAATAAAGGAAACGCGATGTGTTCTCTCTTTCAGTCACTCATTATTTTTTAAGACTTCTCCCCTATCAACAGGAAAATTAACTTTAGGTCTAGTCAGTCAGTAGAAGTGTTCAGGGCTCTTGAGGTGCCCGTTCTAAGTGAGCACAGCTGCCCCCAAAGTGCCACTCCAGCTCACTCCTAGTCATAGAAAATCAGGATAGCTAACATGTATTGAGTGTTTATTGGGTTCCAGGCATTGTTCCAAGTCCTTTGCATGCATTCACTCACTCAATTCTTGCAACCTCCTTAGAGAAGATACAATTATTTATAATCTCCACTGTACAGCAGAGCAAACCAAGGTACAGAAAAAATTAGATCCCTAGAAATGGCATATAGCTAAGAAGCATTAAGACAAAGACTCAAAGCCAGATAGCCTGGCTCCAAAACCCAAAAGGTTACATTCGCTTCCCACAGAAAAAGGAGAGGCAATGTTTTGAAGACAGAGAACTTGCATCCCTATTAGCTGCCACCCTTGGGCATTGCCTAATCCCTTTGAGTCTCAGATTTTTCTCATCTCTAAACTGAGACACCAGTAGTCCTATCCTGCAGGTCACTGTGAGTGCCTAGAGCATAGCAGGTACTCAAAAACAGTAGCTATTTGTATCGATCATAAATCTTTCTTTTGAGAAACCAAATTAAATCAGCAAAAGGGGAAAGAAGAATTCATTGGTTTCTGTAGTAAAGTCTAGGATAGAGGGGCCTTCAGACATATCTGTTTTGGGGGCTCAGATGATTTCATTAGGACTGAACTGTATCCTTCTCTCCACTTCTCAGCTCTTCTGTTCTCAGAGTCTGTTCATCCTTTAGCTAACTTGTTCCATGAGGTGATTCCTAGAAATTCCAGGCTGCCACCCACAGCTTGGTGACTGCAGAGAGAAAGACCATCTCTTTTCCAGTAATTGTGGCAAAAGGCACAAACCTGAGTCTCACTGGCTTGTCTTGGACCACCAGCCCTTCCCTGAACCAACCACTGTGGTGAAGGGAAGGGGTACATGGATTGTCTGATCCCTGGAACCGGGAGCTGGCAGGGTGGGGGGAGGTGAAGACTCCAATCAAATGACAGTAGAGGTGGGGTGGCTTGCTATAGGAAACATGAGGCATTGTTACCATGAGAAGGAAGAATGGACTCTGGGCAGGCAAACACAACATGTCCATTCACTGTGAACATGTTCAATGTTCTCATGCTCGAACCAGCTGGGGTGCCCTGGCCACAGTGGACTCCACCGGCCTGCATCCACTGCCCGTCTGTCTCGCAGGCTTCTCCAAGTCCTAAGAGTGCAAGGGCCCCACACCTCCTCCCAGCTACGGCAAAGCTCAAATTAGTCACTCAGGGGGCCCCTTCCGAGGCATATCAGAGACCAGCTGTGCAAGGACCTGTCACCTTCTTGTCAGTGGAAGTTTTCTGTCCAAAGAACTTTCGTCATCGCTCCTTTCTCAAGTAGCTGGATGTCACTTGAAGAGACAGCTGAAGTCACTCACAATGGCTGGTCTCAAATCAGCGCTCACTGGCCTTGTCAGTGAAAGCCTCACCCCGCAGCGAAAACTGTCACTGATCATGTTTAGATATGTACGCGGAGGTATTAGATTAGAAGAGAGAATGCACGAGATAGGAGTTTAAAAGAGGCCAAGTTGCAAGGGAAATCTTAATAGGATGAAGTGAAAGCTTACAGCTGGAGTTAGGGGGCATCTTTTTCCAAAACCCAATTTATACCTCCCATCAAAACCAGCAAGTGAACACACATACACACACTCTCCAACAGCCTATCTGTACACACAACCTACCTCACACACAGGGCGCACAAACCCACATACTTTATAAACACACCTGAACCTTGACAGGACGTCAGTGAGTAGTTGCCTTATCCAGACTATAAACGGCTAGTTTTCACCTTCATATCAAATCACTGCTAAATGTCAGAAAACAAATATTCACTCAAAAAGCTCAATTATCTTTTGGAGATAAAAAAAAAAAAAAAAGGAGAAAGAGTCCACCTATTTACCCAATTGTGTTTTTTTCCTTTTTCTGCATATGTTCTCTGGGAGGGGGGGCAGGGTCTCTGAACCTCAGCATCACTGATGCTCTGGTCCGGATAATTCTTTGTGCAGGAGGGAGCGGGGATGTCTGGTCCTCTGTAGGTTGCTTAACAGCATTCCTGGTCTCTACCCTCTGGTGCCAGGAGCACTCCCCCAGTCACTGCCAAATGTCCCCTTGGGACAATATTGCCCCTGGTTGAGAACCACTAATTTAAGCTAAAAAAAATGCTACCCTCAATGTTACTATGGTAGAATAATTGGCTAATTATTAATTAATATGCATTGGCTGGGGAATAAGTGTTGTGCTTCAATTTTGGGTAGCTTTATTTTAGGCTCCTGTTGCCACATTTGTGCTTAAAACGTCGCACCCATACAGCCACTGCTCTGCCTAGATCCCGGGCAAGAGCAGTACCGTCAGAAGAGAACTTAGGCTCTCAAAGCAAACAGATCAGGTTTGAATCCAAATGTGCTACTAAGTGGCTGCATGATTTAAGGCTAGTTTCTTATTTGTTCTATATTGTTTCCCACAATGAAGTTGCATTTTATAAAAGGTGATTATATTCCAGAAAGTACTAACACATAATGGATGCTCAAAAAATCCCGGTTTCCCTTAAGAATGTACTTTGCTCTAAAGGGGCCGTGTCCTATGTGGAAATACAAGTCCAGGCTTTCTTGGTGAGGGCAATTAATCAAGCGCAATGATAACATTGCTCTGCTTGTATAGCTTTTTGTTTTTCATGGAGTTTTAAATTGCCTTTCTGTTCTCCAACTATTTGTCTTTATCAAACGCCCAAGTATTTCTAGCATCTCAAGAAAGAGTCAATGATTTACTCCCCAAAATATCTCTTTTCTGGAGCCTTCCATCTAACATAAATAGATGGTGTTGTAGAAGCAAACACAGCCCAACTACATCCCAGGGCTCCCCTTCATTACTCTTCTAAGTTGGACTCACTGTTTCCTGGATCCCTTGGATTCCCCCCTACTTTGCCAGTGTGCACACTGTGTGCGAGACTAAAATTTTAATTCATATGCAAATGTGAAAATTGTGAAGATAAATCAAGTTATATAAAATATAAGCACAAAGTCCTGAAACTGTATTTTTTAACAAATGGATCCAAAACGCACACCTCCAAGGAGTGTGGATACAGAATCATCACCACAGGAGGCTACATGTGCTCTCTAAGGGGGATGCCATGCCCCAAACGACATCTGTCCTCTCCTGGGAATATTCTTTCTGAGTCTGTGAGGCATGCTTCAGAAACCTTCACAAAGAGAGAAAGATCTGATGCGAGGAACAATCAAAAGTTCTAAAGCCAAGAGAGATAAGGAATGAAGGTGTCAGCCCAGGACTTTTTCTACGTTGGGGAACTAATGAGCTGCCTCCCGATTTCCCGCCACAGCACTTCTAACCTGGGGACACTTGCCTCCAGGCTTTGGCCAAATTAGAGACGAGATGGATTCTAGAAAAGGGATACATTTTCCTTAAAAAAAAAATTGTGGTTTCTTTTTTTTTTTAAATCACTTGCATGCTACTCCATAAAATATCATTTTAATAGGAACATTTTTTTCCTGATTTTTAAATCATATTTGAGGTTGAGAAAGATGCAGAGCATATGATATCATAGAACCTTTTGTGTAACTCTTGGCAGGGGCCGTCACCCAGACTGAAAAGCACAGAGCTAGTAAGTCAAGGAAAAAAGAAAGACTTAGCCGGCTGCACACAGAGTCCAGCAGATATCGGAGCACGGTAATTTGGAAAGGAGCTGGTCATTCTCTCTAGCTGCAGTCATTCCCTTGGGATGTCACTCATGCTGATGGCTTTAAATGCGATCTATATCCTGGCTACTCCCAATGTTACATTCCCAGCTCAGACCTCTCCCCTGTAACCTGCCCTACCCTGCCTACTCAATATCTCCCTGCCTAGAATCCTAATTAGACATCTCACACACAACGTGTCCAAAAGCAGGCCCCAGCCTTCGACTCCCAAAGCTTGCTCCTCCCAGACCCTCCTCCATCTCAGCTGATGGCAGTCTATCCTACCAGCCACTCAGGCCAGAAACTTCGGAGTTAACCCTTTTTTTCTCTTTCTCCAAGACCTCAAATCCAGTGTAGCAATCAATCCTGTTGGTTATACCTTCAAAATATGTCCAGAATCTGATAACTTCTCCCCACCTTCACTGCTGTCCCCTGAACCCACCATCCTCCTGCACCAGCACTGCATGGTTACATGACTCCCACCTTGGCCCCTCCACAGAAACCTCTCTGGTGGTCCTTTCAAAACCTGAGTTAGAGCAAGTCCCTTCTCTGTTCAAGACAGTGTGCTGGGGCCCCACTCCTCCATCCCACTCAGAGTAAACTCCACACTCCTTGGAATGACCGTACATAGCCTGGGCTTTCTCTTAACCCCTCTGTCCTTCTTTCCTACTCTTTTCCCCCAGCATTGCTCCACTCTAGCCAATGCGTCCCTTGCTGTTTTCTGGACACGCCAGGTACACACTCAACTTAGGGCCCCTTGACGGCTGTTTTCTTTGCCTAGAATGCTCTTCCTCTAGATCTTGCATATCTATCCCCCTCACTTGCTTTAAGTCTTTGCTCAAATCTCACCTTTCAACTAAAGGCAAGCCTGACCAGGCCTTTTAAAATTATGACCACCCTCCCATCTCTGAGCAACTTTGCTCTACTTCTTTTTCCACAGCACTTATGACTAGTTCGTGTATTTCTTTTCTTTACCGATTACTGTATGTGGTCTTTGTTTATGGACATATCTCAAACACTTAGGACAGCTCCTGACATACAGTAGGTGCTCAATGAATATATGTCAAGTAAATGCAATAAATAATTCCACCTTTGAGACTCTCTGCAGAAGTGCTCCCACATATTAAACATGAGATGGGTTGATTGAGGATTTGGGATTAGCCAGGTAGATGCAATGGAAGGTCAAGGCAATGAGACTGTCGAAAGTGATGCCGACGTGACTCCACACGAGGTCATGGTTGAGCAGTTACATCATTTGTACAGTGCTTTGCAGTTTGCAAAGAAAATTGGTAGCCCAGCAGAACAGGGCAGAGATGAGCAAGCGCAGTTCATTAGGACGACAAAAAGCACACTCAGAGGGGAATGAAGGAACGGGGTGGGGTACGGATGGGGGTTATGGTCAGAAAGGGCCTTTTACAGCCAATTAAAAAACACTAACAAGTGAAAATAGTAGAACTAATCAATAAAAGTGATTAATACATAGATCAAGGGAAGTTCTAAAAGTATTTTGAGCTCCCAGTAAAAGGGCATATAATTAGAATTGAGTATTTTCAGAACATAAAACACAAATAGATAGTATCATATGGCAGAACATTCACCTTGAACACTGATCAAAACATGCTGATTAAAACAAAGCAAAACACCACTTTTACATGCCATCGTAGGGAAAACTTGGAAAATAACAATGTACAGTGGTTCAGGGAATGTAGTAAGACAGGCATTCTCATTCTCAAGACAGAATATAAACCGAACAATCTTTTCAAAAAGAAATTCATAATATAAATCAAGACCATTAAAACCTTCATATGCTTTGGACAGGAATTCTACTTTTAAGAATCTGTGCCAAGAAAAGATCAGAAATATGGACAAAGATTTATGGATAAAGATTCAGTATAATGAAAAACTTAAATATATATATATTTATGATTATATAAATTACAACATTTCTTCAGAGCAGAATGTTATGCAACCACCAGTAATTACATTTGTATAAAATGTTAATGACATGAGAAACGCTCCTGATATAAGGCCAAATGACCTGGAACAGGGACCCTGCCATCTACAACATGCGGTATCAACTAGGATTATCAGAATTCGTTTCAAATCAATTCGAGAGTGGGTTTTTTTCATTTAATCTCTCTTTGATTAGGGTTATCAAAAACAGTTTATTAGATTTTTTTTTTCAGAAAAGCAAAACCAGAGCCATCTTCCTTTCATGCAGAGAGAAAAGAATAATATATTAAAATTACACAATTTTAGAATGGTTATACACATAGACCCTGAAGATTATTTTCTTATGCCTAATGGTTCGTTATACACACAGTTCTGTGTGAAAATAATTTCTAGTTTTAATGCATAGTTCACTGCTCTGATCTCAGTTTCCTAGTTTTTCAAACGAAGCATCGTCTGTCTAGGCCAGCAAACCTTTCCTATGGAGGGCCAGGTAGTAAATACCTCAGGCTTTGTGTGTCTCCGTTACAACTCTTCAATGCTGTAGTTGGGGCACGGCAGCACCACATAGCCATGGCCATGTTCCAATAAAACTTTATTTAAAAAGGCAGGCAAAAGGCCAGATTAGGCCCATGGGCCATAGTTTGCTAACTCCTGGACCAGATGATTGATAGGCTTCCATTATCAGACAGCTCCCAGCCGGGTGCAGAAGTTGAATGTGGGCATGAGCCTGAGAATAAAAGATGCAGTGTAGCAGCAGGGAAACCCCACGGGCTTCTGAGTTAGAAAAATACGGGTTGGAGACCTAACTCACTCCCTAGCTGTGACTCTCGTTACAGTGTACTTTCATCACTATGGGTATCGGTGGCCTCTTTTGCAAAGTGAGATGCTAGCACTTGGTTCACAGGGTCATTCTTTGACTTAAATGAGGTGTTAGAAGTCAAAGCCCAAATCTCAGACCTGGTAGGTAAGGAGCTCTCCATGACTCGCAGCGAGTCTCACTGGGAGAGCTCTGAAAGAGCGGGCATCACGGCGGCCCAGGTCCTGAATGATTTGGGGCCTATGGTATAGACAGGGAGGAGTGCTGGGGCTGCAGCAGAGAACAGCCAGGATGACCTAGGTTGTGCTGCTGTGGTACAGACCACCGCAGAGTCTTGGTGGCTTAAAACAACCAGGTTGATTTCTCGTTCATGCTTCTTGTCCGTGGCTGGTCAGCTAGGGGCTCTACTCTACACTGTTGTCCCTGCAGGACTCAGATGAAGGAGTGGACGCGGCCACCATTTGGAGTCTCGCGGTTTTAGTGACAGAGGAGAAGAGAGGCTGGCTGAGTCATGCACCGGCTCTTAAAGCTTCCACCTGAAGTGATACGTGTCACTTCCATTCCTGTTTCATCGGCCAGCGCAAGCTGTAGAAACACAGCTAACTCGGGGTCGGGGGAAGGCTAGATATGCTTCCCCCTTGCTCCTGGAATGGATGGTAGAACTGGAAATATCCGATTAACTACACTAATAATTTCTACACCTAGAATAATAATAATAGTTTATATTCATAAGCATTTGATATAATCTAATGCAGTGCTAACTGCTTTACCTAAAACATGGGGAAACCAAGTCAGGCAGATAAAAAGAGAGCCAGAAGTAAATGGAACAAGATACGTGGCCCGGGGTTCCCTATAGTAAAATAAAACCAGGGGGACGATGCCTCAGATAAGACTTGCTTTTCCTAAATGTTTTCACTAACTCTCTCTCCCTGTCAGCCTCCCTCTTGGTAGATGGGCTTTAGTACTCTTAAGAATCCCTAATCTAAAATCACGTCAAACTTGGTAAACCCCCAACATAGAGACTGTCAGGGACTGAATTGCATGTGTTGAAGCCCTAACCACCAAGTAATTCTATGAGAGATGGGGCCTTTAAGGAGGTGACTAAGGTCAAATGAGTTCCTGAAAGTGGGACCCTGATCCCATAGAACTGGTGCCCTTGTAAGAATAGAAAGAGACGCCAGAGGTCACCCAGCCCACGAGGACAGCAAACAGCAGTAGCATGCAAGCCAGGAGGAGAGCTCTCTCCAGAAACAGCCCCGCCAGAACTTCGGTCTTGCACTCCAGCCTCCAGAACCGGGAGCGGAAAATTTCTTTCGTTTAAGACACTGAGTCTATGGTGTTTTGTTACAGCAGCCCAGCCTGATGAATACAAAGATCTAAAGCAGACAGGCCTTCTCTCTGGACTTGATATTCCAGGACAAACTCAGCTTGTTCAAAATTACATTCTGACATGCAAACGCAGGTGGTGGGAACCCAAAGCTAAGACTGGGTTGCTGAGAGGAAGAGACAGCTTTGATCGGAAAGACCTGCGTTCAAAGCCCACCTCCGCTCACCCCGTGGCCTTAGCAAGTTGTATAAGCTCTCTGAGCCTCACTTCCCTCCTCTGTAAGGGGACGATCGTCGCTCTCGTGGGACACTGCTCTCTTTCACATGCAAGAACATGGAGTATGGCGGTAGGTTTTGTTTTCTCTCTCCTCCCTCCCCCATCCTGGCCTTCAGTGCTGCAGCTCAAGGTTGAAAGGGAAAGAAGTTCTTTAGACCTAAGAGCTCACATAAAAGGTGCTAAGGACAGGTGTGTCTTGGCACACTTCTCTCACCTTGCACACCCAAGAGTCTAGCTAATGGTACCTAGCTGATGGCCCATGCTGAGCTGAATCTGATGCAAGGTGGAGGCAAGTAGGGAAGTAAGACATGTGGAGAATCCAAAGCTTGTCCACACTCAGGTCGGGGCGGGGGGTAAGTTGTAGTGGCTGAGCAGCCACTCTTGTGTCTCCGCCACCTTGGACTGGGTTGGAGTTGGAAGATATGCTGTGAACTAAGTTCAAGACCTGTCTAACCCTCCTTGGCTGACCTGTGAAGAACATCCCAGGGTTAATTGCAAGATGGTTCTGGAGACAAATGGCTTGGCACACAACAGATACTCAACAGATGTTCCTTCTTCTTTCTTTTACTGTCTTACTATGCCCCTCGAAGTTTCAGAAACATCAAAAATGAATATAATTCAGGTTTTGAACCTAAACCTAGATTTTGATGCATTTGAACCTAAGGAAGAGGAGGAGGAGGAAGAGGAGGAGAGGCAGCCCATGTGTAGCTACAAGCACCATGTCACCAAGCATTTCCCACGTGCTCTCATTTACACATCACAGCTAACCCGTGAGGCAGGTGCCATTAGGCTCAATGTACTGACGAGAAACCAAGATGTCAGAAAACAGAAGTAGTTTGGCCCAGACCCCAGTCCTAGGTGACTAGGTTGACACACCCAGGTCGGCCTGCCTCCAAATCCCATGCTCCCTCACCCGGCACTGAACGTCCTTGGGGCCTAGGGCCTGGTCTGCTTGGTGGCATTCCATGTAACACCCTGTCACAAAAGTTAGCCAGAAAAATACAGAACCCCAGAATATTTGCACCCTGTAGTCCCACTCATTACATTTACCCAAATGAGAAATCTTTGCAGGAGTAATACAGGGACACGTGGAGAAGGGATGGGGTGGGAGCGGACTCAGAGACCGAGACTGGGATTCTGATACAGCCTCTGCTAGCAATGTTCTGTGAGCCCCTGATCAAGTGCCTGCTCCTCTCCGGGCCTCAGTGTCCCTTTCTGCCACATGAAAGGGTGGCTGAGTGAGGGACATGCCAGCAAGCCCCCAGGTCAAACATTTTATCATTGGCTTTGTCTTCTAAACACACTGAGCTGAAATCTTTGGAGCCAGCATTTTCCAGACGACTGGCTCAACTCACAACTCTGCTTGCCCGTCCTCACAGCCAAAACAACAGCAGCGATTTCTTAAGAAAGTTGAATGGAGACCAGGCCAAGCACAGTCGCCAGTAAAGAGAACCACTCCATCCAAAGGCAGATTCGCAAACGGAAAAATCACATTCCGCAAGTTCCTGGAGGGGGAGGAGAGAGGAGGAAGCCACTGCTTCCAATAAGGACTTCATTCCAGAAATCCCACATAATGGCCTCACAGGCGCCCTGGTGTGATAAAGAGATGACTATTTCGGTGGAGAGAATCGCGTCCCAGGGGAGAGGTGGGTGGAGGACGAGGCGAGTGTCCTTTCCAAGAGAAGTTGAGTCCAACTCTTTAAACTGGAATACTGACTCTTCCGTCTGCGTTGTAATGGCTTTGACCTGAGGAAGACTCAGCCTCTGCCAAAAACCTGTCGGTATTAAGTGTGGTTTCAATTGGAAAACGGCTGGGAGACAGGAGGAGCAGATCTTTATTAGAGCCTGGAGTTCACACCACCGAGTCTGCGGACGCTTCCCTGCCAGCGCCAGGGAGCACCAGCCCTGCTCGGACACTCGGAAGATGGACTCGGGGGACACCAAGGCAATTTGTTTTTCTTCAGTGAATTTCCAGATTTAAAACACAAAAAAAAACTCTTTTTCATTTCAAATTTTTAAAAATGCATAAGGAATTCCTCTGGTTTATATTTCTCCCTTTTCCAAGTTCCCCGCCTCTACCCAGCCACGCCGGCGGGCAGAGTTGAACGTGACTTCCACGTCATGTCCTTCCAGCCTGGCGTAGAGGGATACGGGGCTGCCATGTCTTCGTGTGTCTGTCCCTCCTGATTTATAAGCCCCACCAACCCTCCTTACTCCCTCCCTCTCTCTGCTAAACACCAGGCAAAACCCGACATAATAGGGAGACCGTGAGCTTTGAAGTCAGACCTGGTTCTAAGCTCAGCCCACCACTTACAAGCCAGGGCCACGAGGTGTTGCACCCCCCAGTCTACCAGAGGAAGGAGCCCCTCACAGGCTTCTCTTGTTGCGTGAAGGAGGGCAGTGTGTGAAGAGCCTAACACGGGGCTGGCGTGGCCTGCTACCCCCTCTTCCAGGCACAGAACTGCGCACTGTCCCTCCCTCCAGGAACCACACTTCTGCGACAAGACAATGGTCACCGCTCTGCCTGGCAGGTTCCAGGGTGGGAGCACAGAGGAAGCCATGCAAGCTCCTCATGAGGAAGGCATCAACCCCAATCCTGGTGACTTTAGGGTAGAGTCCAGGAAGAGGTCACACAAAAACCTAGAACTGGGTTTTGAATGATAATTCGAAATCTAGCAGAGGACGACGGGAAAGGCAACCTCAGGTTGAGGGAAGGAGACATGCGACAGAGCCTAAGGGAACAGGATACACCTCGGGGCCCGAATGATTGGGGTGGGGCAGTTTAGGACGTGGTCAGGGATAAAGGTCTCTTTATCTGGCATATAGCAGGCACTTGAAGTTATTGATCTATTAGAAAGTGAACTAAATGATCTCAAAATGTACCTTTTGGTTTGCTTAAAACCTCCTATATTCATTGCTCTGACCAAAATTAAAATAACAGTAATACGCAAAGAGAAAATAGAGAAAGGGTATACAGAATACGGGGAGAGATGGAGAAAAATAATTACATATATATGGGCTTAAGTTTATTTTATTGTATTCATTTTCGGGCCAGAAAGATAACTCTAACTGCGCACCGTCCATGCCAAGGGAACCTCAGTCCTGCACCCACACACCCTGAGTCCCCGACTATGAGGGGCACTTGCCTGGCTCCTTCCCTCCCAGGTCGAGACTTCACCATCACACACCGTGCCAGGGTTTTGTCATCGCTGCTGTGTGACCAGCACACGGCCACCTCAGAAAGACTCACGCACGATGACAGAGAGAACATAAATTCCACCTCCCAGAGGACCACTGCTCTCTGCTTGGTGTGCGGCCTGCAAGACTTTTCCCATGCACCCAGGCACACCCCTGCACACCGCACACGCACACACAGGCATGTGCACATGCACATTCACACAGGCCTGCGCACTGTAGTCCCTGCGAGATTTGTCCTCACACCGGTCATGGCATTAGAGGACCCCCGGGACAGAGGTGGAACACCACCCCCCACTGATAGCTGTGAACCACCCAGAACAGAGGCCAGCAAAGTTCTTTTGTAAAAGGTCAGACAGTAAACACTTCAGGCATGGTGGGCCAGACACGGCTGTTGCAACTACTTAACTCTGCTGTGGTAGCAAGAAAAGCAGCCACAAATGATATGTAAATCAAAAAGGTGTGGTTCTGCTCCAATAAAGCTTTATTTAAAAATCAGGAGGGCCAGACCTGACCTGAGGGCTGTAATTCCCCCACCCCTGGTGGAAAACACACCATAACTGCAAAGCCTCGGGTGGGTGAGAGGTTAAAGGACACCCCACCGAAGGGCAACCTTCATCTCCAGAGGTCTGCGTTGTTCTATCTGAACAAATGTTTCTGCCTTAATGTGCATCCTTTGTAAACTAATGACCATAGAGAATTAGATGAAGTGAAATGCCCCCTCTCCCCAAACAAGCATTTTGACGTAGCTATTTTGCCCCCGTTTTCTGGCTCAGAGAGAGCCCAACACAGAAGTGACCCAGACACGTCAAAGAAACGGAGTGACGTGGGACAGGGTGGTGTTCCACTCGTGTAAAATGCCCTGGGCCACGAGCAGCCAGCACGTGATTTACTAAAGACTACAAGATAAGCCCCAATAAAGTCCTCAGGCGGAGAGGCCCCTGGCACAGGGGACTCAGGATGATGAACAGGGAAGGAGGCAGGCCACACACAGAAAACCTTCTCCACCTGTGGGGAGGATCCCGGCCAAAGCCTTTCCAGTCTGCAAACGGCCTTTCAAACTATGGTAAAAGTACCCTTCTAATAACAAAAGCCATTTCACACCACTTTTTCCCCCAGGTTTTGAGACATCAGTCACAAGTCCAGCTGCCGCCCAGATCTGAGTGTGTACGGCCTGTTCTCAACGGGCACCTTCCAGACAGAGACTCCGCTCCTCCCCGTCAGCTCTCAGTGGCCATGTGACCCTTCGCGTCGCACACCCCTACCCTCTGGTCGCCCTCCCCCCTCCCTCCCCCCACCCCCGGGCTGAGCCGGGCCTTGCAGGGATCAGTGCCTGCACTCAACTCAGTGTTCTGCTCAGCTGCTTGCTCCAACTCTGCCCTTTCTGGCAGGTTCTGTAGCGATCCCAGATGTCTTCTGGGAATTTTAGCCAACATGGGGAGGATACACTCCAGTTAAATATTCCTCTTCTGATTTCCCCTGGATGCCCTGCCTTTGCCTTTTCCCCAGCTCACACCAGCATGCACACCCTCAACTACACCTGTTTTCTAGGCAGGTACCTACTGAGTGCTGGCTCCTGCGGATGGAAAGACTGACACACGGTGCCTGCCCTTGGGTAGTTTGTAGCCTGTCGGGTGAGACAGACAGAGAAACAAAACATTCCACAGCAATGAAATAAACGTTAACAGGGCATGTAAAGAGTACTATAGATAAGCAAACACGTGCACAAACAAGTGTAATAGCAAAAAGCCTGAAAGGATACATTTCAAAGGGATAATCGTAGATGCCCCCAACTGCATTCCAAGAGTGGACATGGGGACCCATTAGGTAAGGAAGGCTGTCAAGTGAGAAGCTCAGACATGTTTAATGTTTCATTTCTTTACAAAACTGTATTTAGTGATACTATTTCTCTTACCACATAATTTAATTTGTAGAGGCTCTAAGTGCAATAGGGTCAGGGCTAGGGTGAAGCTGATGAGGCACCTAGGACGCGACAGAAGCAGAGGAGGTCCAGGGTGCACTAGGGAGGAGAGAGTGGACTAGGGTGGGGGAGGCGCTGGGGAAAGACGTCAGGGTGAGTGACATCTGAGTTGGGACTTGATGAGAGAGTGGGGCTTTTCCTGAGAGCGACAGACAGTAGAGAACATTAGAGAGAGAGGGTGGCCTGGGAACAGGAAGGAAGTGTGATGAAGATTAATGAGTAATTGTGGATTTCCAAAACAGAAGATGAAGGATAGAAGGATAGAAAAGTGAAAAAGACAAACATACAGATCTACACACACACAGCCCTTACAGCCAGTCAGCTCTTTCCACTCTGGGGTCAGCTTCTGGGGAGCATCAGCAATGTTGAGGTCAGACTGAGTGACCGGCAGCCCCGGCCTCACAGTCCTGGTCCAGACGCCCTCGTGACGCTCGCCATCACTGCTTCTTCACTCCACCACTCTAATGACATCTACGTCCATTACTCCGGGTGCCACTCTGACCTCTGGTCTCTTCCTCCTCCAGTCCTTCCTTGAGTTCCTACTTTCTGCGGATCTTTTGACAAAGCTAAGTCATGTGATACACAGTTTTCTATTAAGTGTGACAGACATGGTTCCAAGCGTCTCACTTGTATTACCTCGTTTACGTTTCACAAAAACCTAACACGTCTGTGTTATTGTCCCCAGTGTAGAGGAGGTGACTTCAGATCAGAGTGGTTGCGTGACTTAACCAGACCACAAGGGAAACAAATGATTCTCTCGGGACTCAGACCCATACGGCAGACGCCTACCACTTCGTTCACTGCTGCGCTGCCCACAGTGCAGTACCTTGGGTCACCTGCAGGGAAACTGCAGCCCAGAGAGTGTCAGGTAAGTTGTGGGGGCCTACCTCCGCGGTGGTTGAGCTTGCATGCTTACCTAACACCCTCCCCCAGTGTTGAATCAGGCACTGATCTGCCTGCAGTCTGTTTCTATTCTCAGGCCATTCATGGTCTGTGGGGGCTCTCTGCTCTTCAAACAGTGTGGGAAATAGTTTTACATTCATGTTTATAGGAGAATTGCCGGGGTTTCATTCATCAAAAGCCACTAAGGAGGGCACTTAGACAAGGAATGAAGAGATGGAAGTCAGCTGAAGCCCAAGAACCAAGTTCATGGCTCCTGTGAGCCACTGGGCCCAGTTCTCCGGAAACGGGCTGAAGCTGTCGGCAACCGCAGCTTGCCCGTCTAGAAATAAGAAAAGCTGATTTTCTTGGGCCAACTCGGAACGTGCCCTGTGCCGATGGGAGCATGAGGTTCTACTGAGAGAAGCTGGAGCTGTCCTAGTGACATGCCAATAGTGGACCACAGGGACATCATGACGGTCAGCCGGGGCACCTGGAATAGGACGCTAGGGCGCTGAAACCAGGGGAGAGATGCGGGCCTCTGGGCCATGACAAGGGAAACATCGCCATCTGGTGGCTCCATGAGAGATGAGCTATATTCCAGCCCATTGTCTCAGGCAGGGGCAAAGTTAGCTGAAGCAAGAAGAAAAGTATGGGGAGTATTTGGAAAATAAAGGTCGGCCACGCCTTATGGATACAGGGGAGGCGGGACCTGGCCCGGTCGCAGTATCTGATCTGTGGCTCAGAGAGAGAAATGACTGAGGTGAGAGGTGTGAGGGGTGAAAGCTGTCCTACCAAATATGGGCACCCCCAAGGACAGCAAAGCATTCCTCACTTGGCATTATAAGGGGCCTGCTCTGGACCTGAGCTCAGAAGGCCCTTCCAGGCACCGAAAGGGAACAAGACAGAGATCACAAGATCATGTAGTGGGCAGAGAAAATAATCTGATGGCTCTGGTGACAGTGGCAGCAAATCTAAAGTTTTCAGGACCTATCAGGTACTCTGCAAACATTAATTAATAATTAATTAATACATAATAATAATAATTAAGCAATAATTTAAAACTAACACCCACAGAAACCCATAGAAAGTAAGGTGCTATTACTATGTCCATTTGACAGATGAACAAACTGAGTCCCTCAGGCCACCCAAGTTGCAAGCACTAGAGCCAGAATTTGAAACATCTGAGGCTCACAATGTGGCCCCTGCTGCTTCTCACGCAGTGTCCAGAGACCGTATGTGGGGCGCACATTAAAGACACAGAGTCTTTGACCCCACCCAGACATACTGAGGCGGCATCTCTGAGGAGGGCATGAGAATTGGTTTTTTAACAAGTTTCCCAGGGAATGAGACAACCAGCTCATAGGCAATATGGGCTGATTTTGAAACCAGAAAAAAAAAAAGGAAAAAACCGTCATTCATGGTGCCTGTCATACACTGAACCCAATAAGCAGAGACAGGGATTGAATCTTTATGGGCACTTTACTCAGAAGGCCAGCGATCTGAGAAGATGGGGGGTTCGCGCCCTAACAGACCGTGGTACGTTTCCCTTCCAGCCAGCGTTCCTATAACAGGGAATAAACAAGGTGTGGTGAGGGGTTCTGAAATTCAGGGAGAATTAGATTCAAACAACTGCAGCATTCTCGCCCTGGGCAGTTAGCTGTTGGGGGGGGGGTGCAGTTGTCTGTCTCTCCCTGGAACACAATGGCCCGGATGTCTCCACCTGTTCCCCAGGTGGTAATCTTTAGTGGCTGTCTCTCCCAGGAGCCAGGATGGGCCTTATCTGCAGTCCCTGAAACAATAGCTTTAACATATGTATTACCTACTAGGCTTACAGCTATTCACCTGAAACTAAAAGTTCCCAACTCTTGAGTCCCCTATCAATTTGAGACGCCCCCCATTCTTATGCTGAAGCTCTGATCCCCACTGTGACGAACCTTGAAGATAGCACTTTTGGGAGAAAATTAGGTTTAGATGAGGCCATGAGCCTGGGGCCCCCACGATGGGATTAGTGTCCTTCTCTGAGGAGAAAAAGACACCAGGGTTTTCTCTCTGTGTTCACGTGGGGACATAGCAAGAGGGTGGCTGGCCGTCTGCAGGCCAGAAGGAGGGGTCTCACCAGAACTCCACCATGCTGGCACCTTGACCTTGGACTTCCAGACTCCAGAACTGTGAGCAAATAAAATTTTGTCTTTTAAACCACCCAGTGTATGATACGGTGCCATGTGAGCCCGAACTAAGACACCAGGCTGCACAGCCCTGTGCTGTCTCATTTGAGATGCTTAGTAAATGCCTGATAAATTAATAAAGGACCAGGACACTCCACGGCTCTGTCGCTTGGAAGAGAGGCACCCAAGGGCACACACGTGCCATTGCCATGACTTAGTCTCTTCTCCAACCTCCAGGTGCTGCTCACTGGAGTTTGTTTTCTTTCAAATCAAAGAACAGGCCTCCTTCCTGCATCACTAAGGATTCATGGGGGAGGCTTTTGAAAGCAGACGTGATAACACGGTGTGGATGTGGGGAAATGGGAACGGCAGTAGCAGCCGCACTTAGTGTGCAGCGCTGTGATTTACAGAGCTCTCTGGCATGCATTATTCCTTCAGATGGCTGGAAGTGCCCTGGGAGGTCTGGAGGCCAGGTAATTATGATCTCAGTTAAACAGATGATAAAGCCCAGGCTGACGGGAGCACGGGGCCCTGCCCATGATCACCTCACTAATTACGACACATGGAGGGAGGACTAAGGCCAGCCCAGGAGGTGGAAGTAAGATGAACTAGCAGAAAACTTTGGGGTCACCAAGGAATGAAATTAGAGGAGTCAACATGGCTTGGAAGCGGGGATTATCGATCAGGGTCCTAGCATCAAGGACATCCGCCCCCCCCCCCCAGGTCTTTCACAAGACGAGGACAAGGTTAGTGAGAAGAGGACTTACTAGGTATGGGCCAGGAACACGGGAACACGCACAGGACGGGGGTTGGGAGGGCTCCAGGCAGCAGTAGGTGAAATCGCTACCAACTCTAAGACTAACAGAGCCAGGGCAGGAGGGCACAGTGTCACAGACCAAGGAGAGGCCGGTAGTAAAATAAGCAAGAACAAGGACAGGAAAGAGAGAGGGTGCCTTTGGAGAGTCACTTCCAGCCCCAGCCACGCCACTTTCCCCCAAGTGGGGAGCACTGTTTCCTAGGAAACAAGTCAACCAGGGGCCCTGGAGGGGACCACCTGAGGGGGCCTGTTTCTCACCTTCAGTCACCTGGGAGCGGGCAGTGGGCACTCACTGCCCAGTGACTAAGGACCAACAAGAGGCCCCTCTGCTGGACCACTGGCCACCGGGCCTCTCTCAGCCCAGCCCACCCCTTGGGAAGTAGGTAATTCAGTGGCTGAGAAGCTGAGACAACATAGTATTTCTTTTCAGACTAATCAGACTCTTTTTCCGATATAGGGGGAAAGCGTATCCCTACTACTGAGGTTGTTTACTGCTCTGCCAAACCCTCCTTGATAGATCCTTCCTAGTTATGCAGAGCTTTTAAAGAGAAGGACACAGCATTCTTTAAGTTCCTCTAAAGCAAAACTGATCACTCTCGGCCCTAGTGACCCTTGGGGCTGGGTCGTTCTTTGCTGTGGGACTCCCCTGTGCACTGTAGGACATTGAGCAGCACCCCTGACCCCCACCCCTCAATGCCAGTAGCACCCCCACCCCACCCCAGTGTGACACCCAAAAGTGCCTCCAGACAGCCATCTGTCCCTTGGGGGCAAAGTCACTCCCCCTCCCCTTGAGACCTCTTGTTCTAAAGGACTGCAGTTTGCTGAGCTAAATGTCCCCCCCCCCCCGCCCGGCAGTGGGAGAACCAGGGTTTCACTAGGTGAGTGATGATCTTGAATAAAAAACCCGTCTATACTTAAATAGTTATATTTTGTTCATTATGGAATTTTTGCATTAATTTTGAGGTTTCTTTTAATACTGCATTCAAAATATTGCCTTCCTTACTGAGTGCTTAGGTTACCCCTAAAATTTTGCTCCCGAGATGCGTGCCTCCTGTCTCCCCTCTAGTCCCAGCCCTGGGAAGGTGGCCTTGGAGCCATAAGCATAAGAAAGGAGAAAGTTGCTCCCTTTCTTCCATGGTCACTCATTCCTAAGTCCCCTGGTATACAACTAGCTCATAGTTAGCAAAGGCTGCATTATACCTCAAAGTGTGAGTCACCAAGATTTACATAATATCCTAGATAATGGAAGGAGGCGTGACTAGAGTTGTATCGGGTGCTGTGTAGAAAACATAGCAGAAGGGAACTGCTAAAAGCCAAGGAACCAGTGACAAGGGCAAAGCAGCAGTCCCCAGTGGTTTCGATTTCTGGTATTCGCTATGGACAAGGGAAGAACTGGAAAGGTGGAGGAGAAAGAACCAACAGGTATCGGTGTTCATGGAATGCAGGCAATGAGGATGAGAAGGCTGTAAGGGTAACTCCCAGCCTTCGCACTGGGTGCGGGCCATGACTGGTGTGAGCTAGGGAAGCCTGGAGATGGAGTGGGTTGGGGGGCAGCGTGCATCGGGCATCAGAAGGCGAGTTGGGGGGCGCTTAGGGGAGGCACCTGCAAAACAGCCACAGGGAGTTTTAAAGAGGAAGCTGGCTGGAGATGCAGCCCAGGAGCCTTCAGGGGGCCGCTGAAGCCCTGCAGTGCCAGCGGTTGCCTGGGGCCACGCCCTAAGGAGCTCTCAAATTTAAAAGGCAGGTGGAAAATCACCCGGGGAAGATCAAATTAGTGGGCTGAAAGTAACATGCAAAAACAGGATATTTGCATCATCTCAAAGAATCTCCCTTTGAGATAATTATTAACTACAAAGGGGAAAAGAGTAATTTTAAAGTGGTGAGACCTGGCAGACACTACTTTAACCGAACAATTCAAACTAACCTCACAGCAATGAGACACATCCACCTTGTGAGCCTACTGCTGTGATGCACTGAGAGGGACCCAGAATCTCTTCTGTAATTTCTTGCCAAAATGAAATAACTGAGTAGCACACATGGCCACTGAGCACTTGAAATGTGGCCGCTTCCAACCGAGGTGTGCTCCAAGTGTGAAATAACGGAGGTTTCAGTGCTATCACAAGCAAACATCAGACAGACCCAAACTGCAGGACAGTATACAGAATAACTGGTTGGCGCCCCTTAAAATGCGCCAAGGTCATGAAAGACATTATCTCTAGAACCAAAAGGTCTGGGCCCTGGAAGAGACAGGTTTGAGCCATGGTCTCCTAGAGAACAGATCAGATTTGCACTCTCATAAAGTGAAGACAGCATCCCTTCAGAGCCTGATTCCGATTCCAGAATAGGCAAAGAACCTGAGCAGTCAAAGAGAGAAATCTGTGGTCAACAATCTGTTTGTTAGTCCCAGTTTGAAAGATACACAAAAATGCTGTTAGATCTTACCAGAGATGCGTGTATTGGACAGCCAGTTGAGACCTATAGGAGGTTGCTAGCCTGTTTCTTTCCATTGCAGGGGGGAGGAGGGGGCGGGGGCGGGGGGAGTGAAGAGAGCTGCATTTTAAAACTGCCTGTCCTATTTTTGTTCTTTTCCAATATGACATAAAGGAGTCCTTCTCTGGTACAGAGAGACATTTGCAGGGAGACTACGAGAGTGAATCACTGCCAGGTCCCAATTACCCATTCATTTCTTCAGTCCAGACGTTCCAAGGGTGGTCGAGGAGTGGGGTGACCGAAGGCGCAGCCTGCTCATAACAGGGCACGCCCACACTGCAATTCTCCAAACCTCTGCTCCTGTCGCAGACACTGGCAACTCTTCAGCCAAAACAAATCTCATGGCCAAAGGCAAATTCAAGGAGCAGGAAAGCACCTTTCACCCAGCGTGAGCCCTTGGCGAGGATGTGGCTGTGGCACAGGACTGCAGGCTGCCCAGTCAGAGCGCACGTGGGTACTGGGCACTTGAACTGCGGCCGCTTCGAACTGAGGTGTGCTCCCAGGGTGAAATAACGGACAGCTCTGAAGACCTAGCCCCCCAAAGGTGAATATCTGAATAATTTTTACATTATTTGAAATGATAATGTTTGGGATATGTTGGGTTACCATATTTTTCAGACTATAAGACGCACATTTCCCCCCAAATTTGGGAGGAAAATGGGGGTGCATCTTATAGTCCGAATGTAGTAGAGTCACCTGTTATTAAATATTTTATCACATTTTTTGCTTCAAAATTGTTTTTCCTATTTTCTTCCTCTAAAACCTAGGTGCATCTTATAGTCCGGTGCATCTTACAGTCAGAAAAATATATTATTAAATTTAAAAAATACTAATGCAGAGTATTGAAAAGTTGGGACCAGAGGTGTAATACAACAGGTTGAGGTAGAATAGTGGATGTCACTATGGAAACAAGGGGACCGACGACTGTTGATCAACTGTGGCTAACACAGAAACACACTGCACGCTTGGGGGAAGGAGCCCCAACGCTGGCATTCGGGTTCGCGGCTTCTCCTGCAGGAGTGAGGTCAGGGTTGATCGTGGAGGTTCCCAGGTCTGCATCGTGAGAAATGTCCAAGGCGAGAAACGGACCTCAGGTAACTGGAGTTTCCAAACTCCACTCGGGTACAAAATAAGAGGTCCAACCTAGAAGGTTCTCTGGCGTCCCTTCCAACTCCACTTGGCACGGCTCCCGGCGTGCCCACGCATGGAGGGAGACGTCAGGCTGCCCCTCGGCTGTAACGGCCGCAACACGCTGATGGCTGCACTGCCCCCTAGGGGCGCCCTCTGCCGCTGCCACGGCGCGGTGGAAAGCGAGGTGGAACCAGGCAAGCCGGGGTCATGTTTCAGCTGGATTTATGACCAATGGTGAGTCCTTCACCTCTCTGGCCTCAGTTTTTTCACCTCGGAAATGAGACACATCGACTAGATGATGATTATGTCCCCTGACTCTAAGAGCTTATGGTTTTATGACAACTTGGCTGCAATGAGGGCTGTGCCCTGCTTAGGTGCCTGAAGTGGCCAAGGTAGCAAGCGCAGCCATTGGGACGCAGTGGGAACTGTGTTGATGGGCACAGGCAAAGACGGAGTGGACTGCAACAGGCGGCTGTGCTATGGGGCTCCAAGTGCCTCCAAATGAGCCCCTACCAGCCCTCCAGAGGCCTAAGTCTTCCTCCAGGTTCCATCTCTGGGATGAGACGTGGTCTCCAGGGCAAGAGGGCTTCAAAATCTCAACCCCATGCTTTCCCGAGTCGCGTGGTGCCCCAAATATCGCGGTTTCCACCATTCTCTCTCCCCACAAATGAGACTGCAAGGGCCACTTTCTCTAGCAGCCTGGGAGATAGGGAAAAAAATACATGCAATAAAAGGAATTTTTATGCAGAAATGAATTTTGAGGCGACAATATAAAGTCCCGTTAGCAGGAGCCACAATTTTCTTAAATAATCATTCCCATAATTGGCTACTTGTGGGAACAACTAATTGTGCATGTAATCATTTGCCTGTACAACTCAGCATCAACCAGTAATTAAAGACAGAGCCGTCCTTGCTAAAATTGGCTCCAGAAATAACAGTAATATTTCCAAGTGTCCAATGTCTCCCTGCCAAGGAACTTTAAGCCCTGTTCGAGTAAGTTTGTTATTTTTAAAAACATCTTGAAAAGGGGAGACCTGCCTCCTTGCCCAAAGCCAACACAGTCAGAGAAGAATGCTTCTAGAATAATCCTCCGCTTGCATTTCTTTGACAGCCTATGTTGCGCATTGAGCACCCACATCATGCTGGGCCAGACCCTTCCTGGAACTAGTATCTCCTCGATCCTCTGAGCCTTTCTCTTTGCACACGCTCTCTGAGGAGGGCAGGAAAAAAATCACCCAACTCTGCAAAAGACTCACCTTGATTAACTTCAGAGCCTGATTCCGATTCCAGAATAGGCAAAGAACCGTGAGCAGTCAAAGAGAGAAATCTGTGGTCAACAATCTGTTCGTTAGTCCCAGTTTGAAAGATACACAAAAATGCTGTTAGATCTTGCATCCTGACAAAGGCACTCCCCGCCGCGGCGCACCCCACGCTGCCCATCACAGAGCCTCTGTTTGGGAAAGTCCATCATCTTGCAGCTGGAAGCTCACAGCAGCCCCTTAGCTGGCTCACCTGGTTCCACACTTATGCCTCTTCAGTCCAACCTCCTGCCCCAAGGAAGCCACAATGGTCTTAAATTCAAAATCGGTTACTCCCTCGGTGGTAGGTTAAATTGTATCAAAATACAACGACAACAAAACATCTCCATGTCCTCAACCCCCGTATCTATGAATGAGCCCTCATTTGGAAATAAGGGTCTTTACAGATATAGTTAAGGATCTCAAGACAAGATCATCCTGAGTTTAGGAGGGGCCCACAACTCAGTGACTAGTGTCCTGATAAGAGAAAGGGGAGCCCGATGTGACACGCAGACACGGAGGAGGTGGCCGTGTGAGGACAGAAGCAGAGATGGGAGTGGCGAGGCCACAAGCCAAGAACACATGGAGCCACTGGAAGCTAGAAGAAGCAGGAAGGATCCTCCCCTGGAGCCTCCAGAGGGAGCTGGGCCCTGCTCACACCTTGATTTAGGACTTCTGGCCTCCAGAACTGTGACAAAATGAATTTATGTTGTTTCAAGCAATAAAGTTTATGGCAGTTTTTTGTGGCAGCCCTAGGAAGTGAGCACACCCTGCTTAGAATCTTCCCACAGCTTCCACTCACACGTTGGAGAGATTGTAACCTCCTTTTCTGGCCCCTGGCCACACCCCCAGCCTCCCTGTATGCCTCACCCCAGCCCTTGCTACAGCCCTGGCTACATGACTGTGACCTGAGCCTTCTTCCTCTTTGTGGAACACCCCAAGCTCCTGCCCCGGAGCCTCTGCATGTTCTGTCCTCCCGCCCCCACCAGCACCCGCAGCGACAACACTCCCCTTGGCTGCTCCACGTGGTCCTCGGGCCACAGCATGGTCACCTCTGCCCACCTTACCGCAGGGGTTACCTGAGATGTATGTATGTATCTGTGTGTACTCTGTTCCTCTGGAGAGCCGTTCCCTGGCTGAGACACCGTCAAGATTTAATAATTTGCAGCAGAGAGGAAGAAGGAGTTTATACCTTTTGCAACAGCATGGATGGAACTGGAGAGCATTATGCTAAGTGAAGTAAGCCAGGCAGTGAGGGACAAATACCTTATGATCTCACCTTTAACCGGATCATAACCAACAAAAGCAGAAAGCAAGCAAAACATAACCAGAGACACTGAAATTAAGAACAGTCTAACAATAG
>PVJI01016330.1:0-38448 GCA_004026765.1 Micronycteris hirsuta
ATTTCTTCCCTAATCTCGTCCTTGACCCATTCATTGTTTAATAGCATGCTATTCAGTCTCCATGCTTTTGAGTGTTTGGGGGTTTTTTCCTTCGGGTTGATTTCTAATTTCAGACCCTTGTGGTCAGAGAAAATACTTGATATGATTTCAATTTTCTTGAATTTGTTGAGGCTTGTTTTGTGTCCTATTATTTGGTCTATTTTTGAAAATGTTCCATGTGCATTTGAAAAGAATGTGTATTTAGCTTCTTTGGGGTGAAGGGCCCTACATATATCAGTTAAGTCCATTTCTTCTAGGGCATTGTTCAGTGCCACAATGTCTTTGCTGATATTTTATTTGGAGGATCTGTCTATTTTTGACAGTGGGGTGTTGAAGTCCCCTACTAGAATTGTGTTGCTATCGATGTCTTTCTTGAAGTCCTCCAAGATTTTCTTTATGTATTTGGGTGCTCCTGTGTTGGGTGCATATATATTTACTATATTTATGTTTTCTTGGTGTATTATTCCCTTGAGTATTATAAAGTGTCCTTCTGGGTCTCTCTTTATGGCCCTTTTTTTGAAGTCTATTTTGTCTGATATGAGTATTGCTACCCCAGCTCTTTTTTCTTGTCCGTTTGCTTGGAAAACTTGTTTCCAGCCCTTCACTTTCAGTCTGTGTAAGTCTTTTGTCCTGAGGTGGGTCTCTTGTAGGCAGTATATGTGTGGATCATGCTTTCTTATCCATTCCGCTATTCTATGTCTTTTAATTGGAGCATTTAATCCATTAACATTTAAGGTTATTATTGTTAGGTCCTTATTCATTGCCATTTTTTGTGTACCCGTGTTTCGCCCTCTCTCTCTTTCCCTTCCTTTACTTAAATCAGTCCCTTTAGCATCTCTTGCAGAGCTGGTTTGGTGGAGGTGTATTTTTTTAGACTTCTTTTGTCTGGGAAGCTCCTTATTTGGCCATCTACCTTGATTGAGAGCCTTGCTGGGTAGAGTAGTCTTGGTTGCAGGCCTCTGGTTCTCATTACTTGGAATATTTCTTGCCATTCTCTTCTGGCTTGGAGTGTTTCCATTGAGAAGTCAGCTGCTAACCTTATCGGGGCTCCCTTGTATGTTACTTCCTGCTTCTGCCTCGCTGCCTTTAAGATTCTCTCTTTGTCTTGGAATTTTGCCATTTTAATTATAATGTGTCTTGAAGTGGGCCTTTTAGGGTTCCTTTTGATTGGGACTCTCTGTGTTTCTTGGACTTGTCTGACTTTTTCTCTCATCAGATTCGGGAAGTTTTTCATCATTACTTTTTCAAACACACTTTCTATTCCTTACCCTTCTTCTTCCCCTTCTGGTATCCCTATTATATGAATATTATTACTTTTCATGTTGTCCTGCATTTCCCTTAATACCTCTTCATCCTTTCTGAGTCTCTTTTCCTGGTCCTGCTCTTTTTGGGTGTTTTTTTCTACTTTGTCTTCCAGCTCGCTGATCCGATCCTCTGCTTCATCGAGCCTGCTTTTGATTCCTTCTATTGTGTTCTTTAGTTCTGATATTGTATTTTTCATTTCTGCTTGGCCCTTTTGGATAGTTTCTATTTCCTTTTTCATTCTGAGATAGTTTGCAGTGAGTTCATCGTAGTTTCCCTGTAGTTTCTGGAAATTCTCTGCGAGATCATCGAGCTTCTTGAGTTTCCTGATAATCAATGCTTTGAACTCGATATCTGATAGTTGGCTTGCCTCTGTTTCGTTTATCATTCTTTCTGGGGTGTCTTCCTTTCCTTTCATTTGGGGATTGTTTCTTTGTCTTCCCATTGTTTGTGAGACTCTTCTTGCTATCCTCTATTTCTTAAATTAATCTGTCAAGTTCTCTGGAGTAGCAAAGTTAATTTTGTCTCACTGTCTCTGTTTTTTGGACTGGCCCCTGTCCGGGACTGACTCAGGTCTCTTCACAGCTCCAGGTTTTTATGTCTCACCTCAGAAGGTTAAAACTCAGATCGAGCCTCTTCACGAAATGTCCATAGTCCCTGCCAAGGTGCTCTGGAATTATCTGCAGTTCTGGCCTATGTAGGACACTTGCAATCCGCTGACCATGAGCCCGGCCATGGCAACGGGGCGGACTCGTGACCCTAAGTGCAGAGAGTGGAGCACAAAACGTGGTAGCCTAATTTTTTAAAGATTTTATCTATTTTTTGAGAGAGGGGAAGGAGGGAGAAACAGAGGGAGAGAAACATCAATGTGTGGTTGCCCCTCATGCACCCCCCCCACTGGGGACCCAGCCTGCAACCCCAGGCATGTGCCCTGACTGGGAACCAAAACAGCAACCTCTTGATTTGCAGGCCAGTGATCAATACACTGAGCCACACCAATCACAGCCAATTTAAATTAATTGAAATATTTGTAAAGCAAGAAAGAAGAGAACACAAAAACAAGAACATTGGAAGCACCCAGTAATTTAAGAGTTCTAGACAACAAGAGATTCATTTTCAACAAAAATTCATTTTGTAAGAAATTTCAAATCATAAAATTATTATCAATGTTTTTATTCATAAGCCTTTAAATAATCAAGAGAAGTAAAAAAGGAATTCTCTAATTTTTAGAAGTTCAATTTTAAAAATACCTAACACGCAGAGGGGAGGGGAGGGATAGGGGATAAGAGGTGAGGACAGAAGAGGAAAGTCTCAGAGCAGAACATTGCCACCAATCAACATTTTAAATGCTAGTAATTGAACAGAAGTGAGAATCAGTGGCTAAAGAAACAAAATGAGCAAAGAAAAGTCTTTTTCTTTCAGTCATTGAAAGAAAAGAGTAGGATGAGTTCAAAGAACAGAGTGTAACAGTGATATTTAATGTAAAAACTGAAGTAAGTCCATTGCTATTTTGGTTATAGGTCAGTCAAGTCTCAATAAGGAAGATTTGGTCAAATAGATGAGAAAGGAAAGAGAAGATAGAAACAGCAAGAAGTGCAGTCTATTCTTTCCAGGAACTTGATTTTGAAGGAAAGTATAAAGATGGGCAGTACCTTGGGAGGAAAGTTTTGTCAGAATGGTTGCTGTAAGGATAATTTGGGTTGTGCATGTGTTTATTGTAAGATCCTTCATTCATTCCTCACCATAGTTGTTTCAATCCCTTACTCTCTTTTCTTTATTTTTTTATTATTTATTTATTTATTTATTTTACTTTATTGTTGTTCAATTACAGTTTTCTGCATACTCTCCCCTCTCCTCCCCCTCCAATCCCACCTCCCTTCCCTGCCTCCCTCCCCGCCCCCTAGGTTCTGACCATGTGTCCTCTATAGTGGTTCCTGAAAACCCTTCTCCCCATTGTCCCCTCCCCTCTCTCCCCTAGCTATTGTTAGATTGTTCTTAATTTCAATGTCTCTGGTTAAGTTTTGCCTGCTTTTTGCTTTTGTTGATTATGTTCTAGTTAAATGTGAGATCATATGGTATTTGTCCCTCACCACCTGGCTTACTTCACTTAGTATAATGCTCTCCAGTTCCATCCGTGATGTTGCAACGGGTATAAGCTCCTTCTTCCTCTCTGCTGCGTAAAATTCCATTGTATAAATGTACCATAGTTTCTTGATCCACTCATTTGTAGATGGGCACTTAGGTTATTTCCAGCACTTGGCTATTGTGAATTGTGCTGCTATGAACATTGGAGTGCATAGGTTCATTTGAATTGGTTTTTTCAGGGTCCTTAGGGTATAATCCCAGTAGTGGAATTGCTGGGTCAAAAGGCAGTTCCATTTTTATTTTTCTGAGGAAGTTCCATACTGTTTTTCACAGTGGCTGCATTAGTCTGCATTCCCACCAAGAGTGCAGTAGGGTTCCCTTTTCTCCACATCCCTTCCAACAGTGATCTGTTGCTTTGTTGATGATGGCTATTCTGACTGGTGTGAGCTAGTATCTCACTGTGGTTTTAATTTGCATCTCTTTGATGGCTAATGATGTTGAGCATCTTTTCATAGGTCTCTGGGCCCTCTGTATGTCCTCTTTCAAGAAGTGTCTGTTCATGTGTTTTGCCCATTTTTTAATTGGGTTTTTTGCCTTCCTGGAGTGGAGTCGTATGAGTTCTTTATATATTTTGGAGATCAAACCCTTGTCTGAGGTATCATTGGCAAATATGTTTTCCCATACGGTTGGTTCTCTTTTTATTTTAATACTGTTTTCTTTAGCCCCATGGAAGCTTTTTATTTTGATGAGGTCCCATTTGTTTATTCTTTCCTTTATGTCCCTTGCTCTAGGGGACATATCATTGAAGATGTTGCTACGTGGAATGTCTGAGCTTTTCCTACCGATGTTTTCTTCTCGGACTTTTATGGTGTCGCAACTTATATCTAAGTCTTTTATCCACCTTGAATTTATTTTTGTGTATGGTGTAAGTTGGAGCTCGAGTTTCTTTTATTTTTTTTTTTTTTATATCAACAGTGAAACAGCAGAAACAGAAATCAGGAAAAAATCCCATTTGATATAGCAACAAAAAAATTAAAATACCTGGGAATAAACCTAAACAAGGAAGTAAAAGACTTGTACTCAGAAAACTACACAACACTGAAGAAAGAAATCATGGAAGAAACAAATAGAAACATACCATGCTCAAAGATTGGAAGAATCAGCATCATCAAAATGTCCATACTACCCAAACCAATTTACAGATTCAATGCAATCCCTATTAAAGTACCAATGGCATATTTCACAGATATAGAACAAACACTTTAAAAATTTATATGGTACCATAAACGACCCCGAATATCAGCTGCAATTTTGAGAAAGAAGAGCAAAGCAGGAGGGATCACAATTCCTGATATCAAACTGTATTACAAGGACACTGTAATCAAAACAGCTTGGTACTGGCATAAATGCAGACAGATAGACCATTGGAACAGAATAGAAAGCCCAGAAATAAACCCAAGTCTCTATGGGCAATTAATCTTTGACAAAAGGGGCAGAAGTATGAAATGGAATAAAAATAGCCTCTTCAACAAATGTTGTTGGGAAATCAATCCCTTACCCTCTTTTCATGCCCCTATCTTTTCCCTCTTCTCCTCTCAGATGCAGCAAAGAAACTCACCCACTTCATGCAGCAGATAAGAACCAGCATGTAGAAAATTTCTCCACTTATCAAAATACCCCTCCCACATCTCGACCCCATAAAATGTTGTACCTTTTGCCTTGCTATCGTAGTGGAAATGATAAAACTTCCTAACAAAATAAAAAATAAGTGGGACTAGATCAAATAAAAAGCTTCTGCTCAGCAAAAGAAAGCATCAACAAAGTAAACAGATAGCCTATGGAATGGGGAAAAATACAAGCCATAGATCTGATAAAGGGCTAAATCCAGCATATATAACAAACTTATATTTAACAAAAAATATAATGAAATACCCCAACTAAAAATGGACACAGGATCTAAATAAACATTTTTCCAAAGATGTATGAATGGACAACATTACATGAAAGGATGCTCAACATTACTAGTCATTACGGAAACATAAATTTAAACCACAACGAGATATCATCTCATACCTGTGAGAATGACCATCATCAAAAAGACAAGAACTAACAAATAATGGAAAGGATGTGAAGAAAAGGAAACACTTCTGCAATGTTGGTGAGGTGATAAGTAAGTGCAGCCACTCTGGAAAACAGCATGGAGGATCCTCAAAAAATTGAAAAATAGAACTACACATATATAAACTTACAAAGGGATCAAGATGGTGGTGTAGGTAAACACAGCTCACTTCCTTGCACAACCACATCAAAATTACAACTAAACTATAAAACAGCCGTTATTCAAAAATATTAGAAACCAAGATGAATGGAAATCCTACAACTACAGAATTAAAAAAGTAACTACATCATGACTGGTAGGTATAGGGGGAAATGTGGAACAGGCTTGCCCCACACCCACGTGTGGCAGATAAAAATTGAGTGGGGAATCTAAGGAGCAAAGGGTCTCAGCCTCACACCAAACCCCCAGCCTAGGGTTCCAGTGTCAGGAAGAGAAGTCTCCATATATTCTGGCTGTAAAAACCAGCAGGGATTTAGGCTATGGAAGACAAAAACTGCTGGACATCCTGGCAGTCCCTCTTAAAGGGCCCTCACACAAACTTACTCAGACTTACTACCTCTGAGCTCCAGCATGAGGCAGCAGATTAAAAGGCATCAGAGACATATGGGTTGGAACTGAATTGTCCAGCATCAGGGAAAGTGTTAGGGGGAAGCTTTCTCCCAGAGAGAATTGCTAACAGAGGCCACTGTCCCTTTTCTGAGACCCCCACCCACAGAGACACAGAGCAGGCAGGTGGGCGCCATATCTGAAACTCCAAGAACATTGCTCACACTGTTTGCCCCACCCAGATGATTCCCTGTGGCTCTACCCCATCCAACTTTTGGGACCATCAAAGCTGTTTCTAGTATTTTTTTCACATGAATGGCCTGTCTTGGCCTATGCTTCAGATTTTCCTAAATTATTTCAAACAAGCAGCATCAGGTATTAGTGATCCCTGTACCTCTCACTAGGTTGCCCCAAATCTGGAAATAGCAGCAGCTGTCCTTGTTCCACAACTTGGCCTCACCTGGGCACCTCCAAGCCCAGTACAAGTAGTAGCCATCTGCAGATCACTTTGTGGTTTACACTGTGTGACCCCAGGCACAACACTGGTGGTGGATGGCCGTGGATGTGCCAACAGCAAACAAGGTTCATCTACAAGAGGAAGGTATACACAGTCCACACAGTGAGAGCAACTAGAGTACCCAGCTTGGGTAATAGGGGAAGCTGTTCCACTGGACCCTACAGGACACCTACTGCATTAAGCCACTCTACAAAGTCTGGGAGATATGAGCTCTACCTAATACATAGAAACAAACATAAGGAGACTGTCAAAATGAGGAGACAAAGAAATATGGCCAAAATAAAAGAACAGAAAAAAGAATTAAAACAAAATGGAGACAACACAAGCAAGCTACCAGATGCAGAGTTTAAAACACTGGTTATAAGGATGTTCAGTGACCTTAATGAGAACTTCAGCAGCATGAAAAAGGGTATTAGAATCATAAAAAGTACCAGTCAGAAATGAAGGATACACTAATTAAAATAAAGAACTATTTACAGGGAATAAACAGAAAAGTGAATAAAGCCAAGAATCAAATCATTGTTTTAGAATACAAGAAATAAAAAAATACCCAATCAGAACAGAAAGAAGAAAAAAGAATCCAAAACAATGAGGATAGTGTAAGGAGCTTCTGGGACAATTTCAAGCATGCTAACATGGCGTTATGGGGGTTCAGAAGGAGAAGAGACAGAGAAAGAAATTGGAAATCTATCTGAAAATATAATGACAGAAAACTTCCCTAACTTGATAATGTAAGCAGACATAAAAGTTCAGGAAGTGCAGAGAGTTCCAAACAAGATGAACCCAAAGAGACCCACACCCAGACACATCATAATTAAAATGTCAAAAGTTAAAGACAAACAGAGAATCTTAAAAGCAGCAAGAGAAAAGCAGTTAGTTACCTACAAAGGAGCTCCCATATGACTGTCAGCTGATTTCTGAAAAGAAACATTGCAGGCAAGAAGGGATTGGCAATAATATTCAAAGAGATGAAAATCAAGGACCTACAACCAAAATTACTCTATGCAGTAAAGCTATCATTTAGAATGGACAGTAGATAAAGTTCTTCACAGACAAGGAAAAACCTAAAGGAGTTCATCATTACCAAACCAGCAATATATGAAATGTTAAAGGATCTTCTTTAAGAAAAGTAGGAGATAAAAAATATGAACAATATAATGGCAATAATATATATCTCTCAACAACTGAATCTAAAAAAATAAACAAACAAGCAGAACAGAAACAATTATAGATACAGAGAACATTTTTATGGTTGCCAGATGGGAGGGGCATTGGGGGGGAGGGTGAAAAAGGTGAAGGACTGAGAAGTACAGATTGGTAGTTACACAACAGTTATGGAGGTGCAAAGGACAGCATAGGAAATAGAGTAGCCAAAGAACACATATGCATGGCCCATGGACATGGATGACATTGTGAGGATTCCCTGAAGGAGTGTTGGGGACTGGGTAGAGGGAGTAATTGGAACAACTGTAATAGCATAATCAATAAATATCATTTAAAAATAAATTATACAAACTTAAAATTAAATGTTACACTAAAAATAAGTAATAAATATTCAAAACAAAAAACAAAGAACTACATATGATCCAACAATTCCATTTCTGGGACTATATCCAAAGGAACAAAAAAACTAACTTGAAAAGTTATGTACACTCCTATGCCATAGCAGTATTATTTATAATAGCCAAGACATGAGAACAATCTAAGTAACCATCAGTGCATAATGGATAAAGAAGTTGGGTAATAGAATATTATTTAGCCATAAAATAACAAGAAAATTTTACCATTTGTAACAACATGGATAGACCTTGAAAGCATTACACTAGGTAAAATAAGTCAGAAGAGGAGAAATACTATATGATCTCACATATATATGGAATTTAAAAAACAAAAACCCAAACTCAGAACAGGAAATCAGAATTGTGGTTACTACAAATGCAGGGCCTGTGTAGTTGGGGGAGAAAATTAAAGGAAGTCCAAGATACAAATTTCCAGTTCTAAGATAAATAGGTACAAGGGGTGTAATGTATAATATGATAACTACAGCTAACACTTCTGCAAAGTTGTTAAGAGGGTAGCATCTCTGTGGTACATTTACTTAATTTACCTTATTAATTTATACATGGCAATATATTATTTAATACATTAATAAATTAATACATTAATTTATAATCAATCTTTCAGCTGATGAGTTTTCTTCCCTGCTAAGTCTTATATTTATCCAGTCAAATGAGGTTTTTGATTTAAATGACTATATTTTTCAGGATGTCCAGCCAAGATGGAGGCATAGGTAGCCACACTGTGCCTCCTTGCACAACCAAAGGAGGAAAAACAACAATTTAAAAAGCAAAATAAACAACCAGAACGGACAGAGAATGGAACCGAGTGGAAGTCCAAAAGCCAAGGAGTTAGAGAGGACACGTTCATCTAGACCAGTAAGCAGGGCAGAGCCAGGCGGAGAGCTTGCTTGGCAAGATGGCAGTTCGCCTGGAGAGACTCACAATGGGCACACCTGGCCAAAAAGCAGCCGGTGCACCTAGAGAAGCCCGCAGGAAACAGCGGGGCCAAGACTGATGGACAGGACAGTCCCTCACTCACCCATGCAGATGAACTGGGAGAAGGAGCTGGGGAGCAGAGCAGAAAACACCTGTGGGGGTGGAGGCGGCAACGGGAGCAACTCCCAGCCACACAGGAGAGGAGAAAGTGACTGGGAGCTGGGATGAATGGAGCAGGCGCCATTG
The DNA here is from genome assembly GCA_004026765.1 of Micronycteris hirsuta. Taxonomy (NCBI): domain Eukaryota; kingdom Metazoa; phylum Chordata; class Mammalia; order Chiroptera; family Phyllostomidae; genus Micronycteris; species Micronycteris hirsuta. Next base: position 9,350 of record PVJI01016330.1, read on the forward strand.
TTCCCTCCCAGGCCACACCGCCTCAGACAGAGTCAAAACACGGTGAGGGTATAGGTAACCCCACCCTGGTGAACACCTAAGGCTCCGCCCCTTAAAGTAACAGGCATGCCAAGAAAAAAAATGGCCCAAATGAAAGAACAGAACAAGGCTCCGGAAAAAATACAACTAAGTGACCAAGAGATAGCCAACCTACCAGATGCACAGTTCAAAACACTTGTAATCAGGATGCTCACAAAATTGAAAGAAAGTTGGTTCCAATTAGATGAACAAATAAAGAATGCACTAAAGAAAATGAAGGGAAATGTGTAGGGAACCAATAGGGAAGAGAAGAAAACTGGAACTCAAATCAACAGTGTGGACCAGAAGGAAGAAACAAAAATTCAGAAAAAATGAGGAGAGGCTTAGGAACCTCCATGACATCTGTAAATGTCCCAACATCCGGGTCATAGAGATGCCAGAAGGAGAAGAGGAAGACCAAGGGATTGAACACTTACTTGGACAGATAATGAAATAGAACTTCCCCAATCTGGCAAAGGTAATAGACTTCCAGGGAGTCCAGGAAGTTCGGAGAGTCCCAAAGAAGTTGCACCTAAGGAGGAACACACCAAGACACATCATAATTACATTACCCAAGATTAAAAATAAGGAGAGGATCTTGGAAACAGCAAGAGAAAAGGAGACAGTTACCTACAAAGGAGTTCCCATAAGACTGTCAGCTGATTTCTCAAAAGAGATCTTTCAGGCAAGAAAGGGCTGGAAAGAAGTATACCAAGTAATGAAAGGCAAGGACCTACATCCAAGAGTACTCTATCCAGCAAAACTTTCATTTAGAATGGAAGGGCAGATAAAGTGGTTCTCAGATAAGGTCAAGTTCAAGGAGTTCATTATCACCCAGTCTTTATTATATGAAATGCTAAAGGGACTTATATAAGGCATGGAGGGATATCAACAGGGGAGTGGTGGGGGGAGGTGCAGAGAATAGGTAGCACAAACGGTGGGTAGAGGACAGACAGGGTGAGGTTAAGAATAGTATAGGAAATGTAGAAGCCAAAGAACTTATGTGTATGACCCATGGACAAAAACTAAAGGGTGGGGGAATGGGGGGAGTGGGGGTGGAGAGGAATGAAGGGGAGAAGGTGGGACAACTGTAACAGCATAATCAATAAAATATGTTTAAAAAATAAATGACTATATTTTTCTTTTCTAGGAATGTAGAGAAGGAATATATTCTTTGTTCTCCTACATTTCTCAACCCACATACTGTGAGTCACTTCCAAGAAGAATCTCAGATGGGCTTGTTTGCTATGCCTAAGCAGGCCCTTAGCCTTAGCCAAAAAGAGGACCTTATGTTGAGATAGCAGAACTGGCATTCAGTCAGCCTGGATATCTAATCTAAGTTGCTTTATTGAAGACAGTTACCATAGAAAGTCAACTGACTCTTGGCTGACTTTAAGTGAGCAAAAGGAACATTTGTTTTCAGGGTTGCATTTTGCTATGGCACAGCCCAGTCTAATAGAAATTATTAGTCTCCAGACTAATAAAAATTTCCAATTCATTCTTTCTCAGCTCTATTTGATTTTTTTGTATCTTCTTATCATTTGGTCACTTTTTAAAATGTATATTTTATCCTTTCTTACTTTATATTCTATAAGCAATGATTCCAATACCTGACGTCTTTGGGATTTAAATTTGTTAGTTGTTTTCTACTGAATATATTGATTTTTTTAAAGCTGTATGCTTGTATTTGGTTGAATTTAGCCTATGGAAAAATATGAGGGGTCTGGGTTAAGGATGATTCCCTCCAGAGAGGAAGTTTGTAGTCTATTGCCACAGACAAGACAACTCAACAAGTTGAGAGCACTGTGACTTAACCTCTCAGCTTCCAGATTCTCTGACCACCCAGGTAACATGAAACAGAAGCCAAGGATAAGGGCGGAGTGAGGCAAGCCTATGGCACACATCCAGGGATCCATTTACGACCCTATCTATCTCTGTGGTGGCCAAAACAGACAGATTTTCATGTGTTTCCATATCTGGCCAGCAGATTTTTCCATCCAACCCAGTCACTGAGGGTATATCCCTTTGGAGAAGCAAGATTTTATGAAAATTCTCCTGACCTCCTCTACTTTACAAGCCCAAGACTTAATATCTTGGTCCCCATTTAGCTATTATTCCCCCAAATTCCAGGTGGGTACCTCATCAGGTGTTCCCTCTGCATGGCCCAAGAAATGCTCCCGATTTCATATTGTCTTGCAATTTTGATTTCACTTTTAAATCCTCTGTGTTTTAAGGGAAAGAGGCAGAACTTGAAATTGTCCTTTACTTTCTTGAGAACTCAGCTATGAATTTTTAAATATGTTTATTTTACCTTGGTTGATGCCCATAAATTTTTCAGAGGAAAAACTTGAAAGAAATCAATCTGTCTATGCTTTTGCAAATAGCTATATTCCCACCACTTAGTACTCTATGAACACAAAGATATTTATTTAACAAATACTACAGAACTGTTTATATTTTTTAAAAAATTATAAAAATAAGACATAATAAATATTTTAGAAGTTTCTACATAGTTTAAATGTATAGAAAAATAAAGATAATAATATAAAATAAAATGAAATATAAATATAAAGTTCTGACCACCCAGATATTATAAATCTTGACATTCCTCTAAATGTGTTTTAATCTTCGTTTAGAGTTATACAATGTTATCAAAAGAAATAGCTTCAAATTATAGCTAATTGAAGAGTAGAGGATTTATTTATTCTTTCAATTATTATACTTTGAGTCAAAATTAAATATATACAATGCCTAGCACTGGAGATTTAAAACACTTCTATTTTAGGTCAATATTGGAACTATGCCTAACAAAATAAAATTTTACTATGACTGTTTTATTGATGATTCAATCTAGTTCCAAAAACACCTATAGAGCACCTAGGAAAGATCTAACAATGAAAATAAAGGGGAAGAAAATGTTATAATTATGAAAAATCTCTTTATTACTTACTGAAACTACATCTAAAAAAAATGAACTCATCTATGTATGTTATCCCCTGCCTTTCACCTCTATTTATATTATTAATCCTTGACAAAAAAATCAATATATTGTGAGTTAATTTCTAGGCACTTAATATCAGCAAGATAAAATATAATTATGAAAGTACTATTACATAAAGAAGTACCAGATAGAACTATTATACATATTTAGAGATGAGCTATGTATCTCTCATTTCCTGTACTTTACTGTACAAGTAGATATAATACTATTTCTTCTATTATGAATTGAAATATTCTTAAATTTGTTGAAGAATTTCAATAAAGCCAATGAAAAGCATTATTAATCCCCTTGGATAGTAGTGGGAAATGCACTGTAATTGGTAGGCTTTGCAAGGTCAAAGTTTCCTTGCTCATTGCAAAATGAAACTAGATATATTAAGTTAAAGTATTTCAAGTTCATTAAATATGCAACCTCAAGTTAGTCACCATATCACATACAGAAGATAATGGCAATCGTAGAGACAATATCTCAAAAACTTTTAGCTTTTTGTGATGTAAGGTAGTTCTGCAAGAGACCTGGGCATATTCAAAATATTTTAAAAGAGTATAATAATCATTGAGCTTCTACTTTCTGTGTCTTATAGATATAATTACCTACAATGTTGACACAAATGTCTCAGTCCAACTGATAATAATCATTAGTGTGTTTCAAAATAAAAAGTAGATTGGTACCAACCTAATCACTGCCAACCTATAACCAAAGCCACCTTGCCAGGTTTCTGTTAGCAGTTTCTATTTAAAAATATTCAGAGGCCCTGGCCAGTGTGGTTCATTTAGTTGGAGTGTTGTCCTATAGACTGAATGGTTGCAGGTTTGGTTCCCAGTCAGGTCTCTCTCTCTCTCTCTCTCTTTCTCTCTCTCTCTCTCTCTCTCTCTCTCTCTCTCTCTCTCTCTCAGCAATGAAAAAATGTCAAGTGAGAATTAAAAAATAAAAAATTTAAAAAAATGCTCAGAAAACCAACCACTAATGAATGAATCTTTTCAATATTTATTCTTATTCAGTCAGAAACTAACATTTTTGGAGCATATCCTGTGTGCTCCATGTTCGTGCATCAAGGTAAATAAAAGATACTCCCTGTCCTCAAGACAATTGTGACCCAGCCCATTGTATATAAATGTTTCAAGAAAGTACATATTTACCATGTTATTTCCTATCACAGAGCCATCATTCTCCATTTGCTTCCAAAAACTCTAATGAGAAACTTATTCAAATTCCTTGTAAACATCCAAAGACTATGTCTATATATGTATTGAATATCATCTATCTAATGTATCAAAATATTGAGGCTAACACAGAATATAGCATATGATGAATTCAGGCAAGCATTGTTCTAAATCTTGATGCTCTGAAAATATCCTATATGATAAGCCATCCTAGAATTTTGCCCAGCACCAAAACCATGCTTACACGTGATTTACACATTGCAAACTCCAGCTTTCGCTTGAAATTGGGGACAGCAGGTACCTGTTTCATCTCTTCCCATATTTTTAGTTGCTCAGAGATAACAGAAAATTTCAAGTGCATGTATAAGTCTTTATAGTAGCTGAGTTTCAATTGTTTAGTCTCTAAGGTGGAAGAGCTGCTAAGTAGTCTCATAATTTTTTTTCACTCGAACATGAGTTGATATTTCTTATTCAAATATTTTATTTATTTTTATTTTATTTTTAGAAAGAGGGAAGGGAAGACAAAAGAGAGGGAGAGAAACATCAATGTGAGAGAGAAATGTCTGCTGGTTGCCTTTCTGCAAGCTCTCTAACCAAGGATGGAGCACAGAACCCCCAACCCAGGCATGTGCCCTGACCAGGAATTAAATCAGCTACCTACTAGCAATCTTTCAGCTGGTGGGATAACGCCCAACCAACTGAGCCATGCCACCCAGGGCTGAAATTTCTTATTCTAAACTTCCTCAACTAAAACCTATACCCTTTGATGTGGGGGGTAAAAAGGAAAAAGTTGAGCACATCTGCATTCGTCAACTCAGCATTTCATCTCTGGCTTCACTACATAGGCATGCTTTGAACGAAATAACAAAAACAGAAAATTAAAAAAGCCTTTTGGTGTCTATATATTTGTTGTTCTATACCTTTTTTGTTGTCTATATATTTTTCTCATTGCAATTCTCATGGTGCATCTTATATTGTTCTTTGTTACTGTAACATGCATCCTAATGTTACTCTAATGTACATCCTTAGCTCAATGTTATCCAGTCCATCTTCCTACCAATTCTTTTAGAATTATATCTTAGTAAATTGCTCCCTGTGCAGCTATTTCTATATATTATCTTTCCTGTTTTCTTTTTCATTTGGATCAGTTGTAATTGTAGAGTCTGAAATTATTTCTGGGAGTCTCCCAGCCTTCTTAACTCATCCTCCCTTTTAGCAGGTCAAACAGTGGGATCAAATCTGTTAGGGTGGAAGCTTAGACATGATATGACTTAAGTGAAATAATCTTCTACAACTGTGACTGTCTGGAAAGAGGAATAAAGCATTTTCCTGGAAGAAACTGTGTAGGTCGGATGAGCTCTGCAGTGTTCAGTCTAGTTTCTAATCCTATTAGTCCTAGGGGAGATAGATAAAAGGACCATTAAAGTGATACTGACGTATCCTGGCCTTGTGACTGCACTCCAGTCTCTGACAATGGCTACTTACTTGTGGTCAGCAAAGAGGGGTTTAATGCCAGATAATTTCAGCAAAGGTGATCTTTAGTGAGGGCAAAGTTAATGGGAACACTACTATACATTGTGCATTTATGAAACTGTAGCCACCATGTCACTCAGTACAGTTAAAATAATCAAGACAGTATTGGAACAACCTTCTACCATCCCAAAATCCAAGAGATAAGTCAGAGTTGGGAGAGCTGATAATTTTAAAGACATTTCCAAAAAGCAATAGGATGATGATGATGATGATGATGATAATAATGATGATAGTGGCGGTGGTGATGATCTAGTACCATGACCCTTTCCACAGGCTTATGTTGCCTGAAAACTACCTCAGTTTGAAGAATTTGTACCCTCTTTTTACAATACTTCAGGCACATGTCTGATTATAACCAGCATTTCCATTTACTAACAACTAGGAACTTTAAGATGATGCAACCCTTTTCAGATGGTCCCCAATATTCTCATATTAAAAAACAATTTCCCGCCCTTGCTGGTGTAGCTCAGTGGATTGAGCTCGGGCTGGGAACCAAGCGGTCCCAGTTCGATTCCCAGTCAGGGCACATGCCTGCGTTGCGGGCCAGGTCCCCGTGAGGGCCATGTGAGAGGCAACCATACATTGCTGTTTCTCTCCCTCTCTTTCTCCCTCCCTTCCCCTCTCTCTAAAAAATAAAAAAATAAAAAAAATTAAAATTAAAATAAAAAAAAACAATTTCCTATTTTAAAAGTTAGCTTTGCAGTAGGTCTCATCGCTCTCTTTACCTTCTCACTGTTTATAATGAACAAAAATTCCAGCAACTATCTGAAGAGATGAAGTTTCAGGAAAAGAATAAACATTATTTGAACATCTACTATGTTCTAAGCACCTATGTTTTGTATTTTCACATATTTTAACATAGTTAACCTTTTAATATCTAAAATTTTACATTTTATTTTTCAATATTTTTTATTGTTGTTCAAGTATAGTTGTCCCCATGTTCATTCCCACCACCACTTTCCCTAGTCCCACCCTCAATCACTCCCCTCTTTGGCTTTATCCATGGAGCCTTTATACATATTCCTTGATGACCCTTCCCCTTCTCTTCCCCATTATCTCCCTCCCCTCTCCCCTCTGGTTACTATCAGTTTGTTCCTTGTTTCAATGTTTCTAGCAAATATTTTGTTTGCTTGCTTGTTTTGTTCATTAGGTTCCACATACAGGTGATAACACACTGTATTTGTCCCTCACCACCTGGCTTATTTCACTTAGCAAGTGCTCTCCAGTTCCATCCATGCTGTTGTGAAGGATAGGAGCTCCTTCTTTCTTTCTGCTTCATAGTATTCTATTGTGTAAATGTACCACAGTTTTTTGATCCACTCATTTACTCACGGGCACTTAGGTTGCTTCCAGCACTTGGCAACTGTAAATTGTGCTGCTATGAACATTGGGGTGCATTGGTTCTTTTGAATAGGTGTTTCAGCATTCTTAGGGTACAATCCCAATTTTACAGTTTAGATACACTAATTTTCATAGAGTTTGAATGACGAACCAGGACTCTGTGGCTTTCTCCACAGCACTACCAAGCCTTGTCCCTGCTCTGACTTGCCTTGGTGATGGTTTCTCCTCCTTATCTCGCTACCCTGGTGTTTTGCCACAGTGACAAAACACCTATTTTCTTTCTTGTTATTTTCACCTATATTCCTTTCCAACATTGCTTTCTAACCCTAGGCAGTTGGACCCTACAGAAAATTTCTTTTCTTGCCTCCATGACCAGGACTCAGCCCTTCTCCTCAGTCCCCACAATTTCAACAAACCTCTACTAGATTCCTCAGAGGAATGAGTATTTTATTAAATATTCTTAGAAGAATTAGTATAATATCTTTCTATAACTCAGGGATTAAAAATTTACTTCAAAATCCCATGCTTTCCTTACAAGTTCAGTCCATGGCATCCAGCTCCTCTCTCTGTTAAAGCCTCTCCCTGACACTTATCCCCTTCCCTCAACGTGCTGTGCTTTCACCTTGGCCCATTTACGTCTTTCTTTTCTTTTTCAAATGTGGATTAATTTATCTCTTCTAGTATATCATATCCCACAGTCATCATTTATATTGTCTACGAGTTGACAAAAAGGCAGCAAACAAAAGATCCTCCCATTTGTAATGTGAATCCATCCTCCTTACAAAGTGCTATAAGACTATTATATCACATTTTTCTACTATATATTTAAGTTTTCAAATGTCTTTTCCATGCATGACTACATGTGAAATGTTAGAAAGATAGAAAGAAGTGATACCCAATCACTAATAAATTGTTCTCCATACATAAAGGAATCTACAGATAAATACATAATCAGGTGAACAGGATATAGGATGATGTAATATATTCAGGTGATAGAGGGGGTAATAAGTAGTTAAAAGATGGGAGATGAGAGAAGTGAAGTAAGACTCCAACCAACTACAGAGTTGAACGTTTGGTCAACGATGTTGCCCCACTTCTAAGTCAGAATAATTCTTGAAGTCTTAAGATCAGAGAACATACTTAATGGCAGGAGACAATGCTGAGTCTTGCATTATCAAACCAATAATGATTCTGATAAGGTTTTCCTTGTGTTCCTCCATAGTGCTCAACGCAATTTCGCTTGGCTTTTTATCTATGCTTTGCATTCCAATACTCCATGACCAATTTGTAAATATGTCATCCTTGACCAATTTGTAAATATGTCATCCTTGACCAATTTGTAAATATGTCATCCTTACTACTTCCCACTCTCCATGACCAATTTGTAAATATGTCATCCTTACTACTTCCTCCATTTTTATCCTGTTATCCTGCCATTCCCAAAGTTGTTCACAAAAATATTTTTTAAAGATTTCCCCTTTCTGGCTCTTCTGAAATATGTGTTTCTTTAAGTTAAGGTCTGTGTCTCATTCACTTTTACTGTCACTGCTCATAACTAGCAACTAGAGTAGTACAGTATCTGCTATAGAATAAATATTCAAATATGTGTTAATTAGTGTAAATTAAACAAACTACCTTTTAATTGCACAATTCTAAGATTTTTTTTCTGTGTAAATGAAGCATGGCAAAGTAAGTTTGGAACCCAGTTTATTGTTCTATAAATAAATGCCACTGAGTTTTATGTCTTTAATCCTGATGGTTTATATTATTTTTAGAGTGAACATTAAAAAAAAAAAACAATGGACACAGCATTATTCAAAGAGAAATTTTGAAAGAAAGGAAATCATGAGGATTAATGTCCTTAATATTCATTTCTGACAGCCTATGTTCAAGTTTAGGTTGTCTGGTCAACATTTGGGTCTGACTCGTAGTTTCCAAATCACAGTTGTCGTGTTCTAAATCAATTCCCTGGGAGAGATTTAGGGATAGCTTTTCCACAGGTTTTCTCAATTAAAGATGCATCTAGTTTTGCCCACATCACCCACATCTGCTCATAAAAAAATGAATAATGGAACACACATGTGCTGACTTGTGATTCATTTCAGCCTCTTGCAGGTGCAAATGCAAGTTTTAAGGTGCAAAGTGGAGCCACAAGCATTGTGGGCTTGTCCAGCTGAAATCCTAGCCTTTAATCACATCTAAATAACTCCTCAGGTGATGCAATCACAGGACTTTGCTCACAAAAAGGGTGTAATAAATATTGTAGATTGAACTAGTGTATATTAACAGTGGAGACTACATTATTTAGAGAAAATGAAATCCAGCTAATTTTCACCAATCTTGTATTTTCTAAAGCATTCTCTTTATATATTAACCCCAAATTCACCTTGAGTATGTTTCAAAGCCACTTTGACCAAATAAAATCAAGAAATAAAATACTTTTATTTGTATACATATCTGATTCAGGGATTTGCATTGAAAGATAACCTAAATCTATCATAATTACTAAATATCCTTGCATCTGGGGTAGGCTTCTGGAAGACAAACTAAGTCAATCCTCGGTTACAAGAAATAGAAAAGCTCACTGGTGCAGATAATCCTGGGCAGCACAAAATCCCCAAATCGTTTCTTTTCAGCTTGGATGTGCATTTAGAATATTTTTTTCCCAGCAGACATCCATTCCTAATTTCATTTTCTTTAGGTTAAGATTCTGTGAATATACACCTTACTAATGATTAAATTGTCGCATACATTTCATTAGCCACAAGAGTGTGTCTCTTGCCAGTTTAGGTCATTAGGAAAACAGAGCTATTTGAGGATGGAGAGTAGAGCTTTGTTTTCTGAGGGAACAAATGTCTCCATAGCCACCCTAATTAATAGACATACAGCATAAAGCATGTTTAAGATCACTTAAACAATAAAGCTAAATTTTAGCTAAACTGTAAAAAGTCCTAGCTATTGTTAAGACCTATGATGAAAGTGGCTTTAATCTACCTGAACACAGGACAGCTAAGATCCAAACTGGGATTAAATACTCCACTATGCTTAGCCTTAAACCTCAAAGTGGCCTGATTTTCATGAAGTTTATTAAACATGGTATGCTATGCATCTTCCAATGCTCAGCTGTATGTACTTCAGTTGTTATTTTGCTCCCTACTCTAGACAGAAGAGAAGACCCCAGTTTCCTCGTTTCTTTATGAACTAGAGATACCCAGGTTTTAAAGAACAGCACACAAACACACATACACACTTACTTGCTTTTGTTTTTACATTGTAAATACAAAATAGTATCATAATTATGGAAATATATTATTTTGGTAACAACAGATATGTATATATCAGTATCCAAAAAAGCATAACGAAAAGGAGACTTTTCCAGGGAGCCTTGTTTTGACATGCACAGTAATAGTGAAAGCAAGTTCAAAAGTCACGGAAAGAGACAAAGGAGCTTTCCCTTTTTGCTTCCTGTGTAAGTGTATTTATCTCCTTTATCAACCCCAAGGCAGAGAAAGATGAATATTAAGTTCTGCCTTTCCATTTTCCTCCTGTTATAACACCTCTCAACCCAATCTTCCTTGCTCTGTTTATCCAAATCCTGCCCATTTTTCAAAGTGCAGCTCAAATCCTACCTCCTGTGAAGCATTCCCTGACCATTTCATCTGGAAGCAATCTTTCCTTCTTCCAAACTTCCACAAGACCTATTTTCCATACCTCTCAGTTAGCACTTATTATTTACTGACTGGTAGACATGAAATGTTTTCAGAAATGTTCTAGCCATGGCGGAGACATTTTTATATTTTTGTATAGAAAATAAATATGTATTTTTAAAAGCACAATTGGCTTATGTGTTTGTATTGTTCTTCATGGATCTGAAATCTATTTTGATTGTAGGCTACATCATGATTGCAAAAAGGAAGTATGTATGTAATGCTTACAATATGCCAGATATTGTTTTGAAAACCTTAAAGATATTATAAGTTCTAAATACACATGTAATGTTGTTAATAGAGATTTCATGTGTGTGCATATTTTTGTATGCACCTTGTATCATATATATATGCATGTGTGTGTATGTATGTTTGTGACTATATGCTTTCATATATGTGTGTGTGTATACATACATATATGTATTTGTTTTGCTTCTACAAATATCATGTTGGAGAAATGAAGTAAATAGTATTCTGGCACTTATAAATGCATAAATAAATTGCTAATAAGTATAAGTTTAATAATAAACTTATACTATTTTTTCACCTCTATAATAGATAAAGGTGCAAGCTGCTAAACAATTAAAAACAGTATATCTTAGTATTTTGCATCTTTGAGGAAGAAATGGAGATTTTAGAAGAAAAAATTAATATATTTCAAATAATACAAAATGAGATTTTATGTTTCTGAACTCAAGGCCCTCCTTTTCATCCAGCAGATAAAGATGTCGGCAGAAGAAAAAAATGCAGACAAAAACAAAAAATACTCAACAATTATCTAAAAGTCTTAGATTCTAGTCTTGCTACAAGTAATTAACCTTTCTATTCCTCAATTTCTTTAACTGAATATGTAGGGTACCAATCCAACTAATAGTATTATTTCAGTTTCAAAGTTCAAAATCCGTGTGTGATTTTGCCCATCTGGAAGACAGTCTATGCAAATGAATTTTAAGAACCATGTCTATCAGTTTCTACAATACAATTATGTAACTTAATTTTAATGTAATCCCAGCAAAAACTTTCCATTTTCAGAAGCTGATAAAGATGGAAATGACTAAATAAAATTGTAGAAATCTTATATCTATACCTACATTACCCTTTTATAGGTTTAATATTTCCTGAATTAGCATGATTACAAGCATGCTGGAGATGACGGAAGTCATTTAAAGCAGAATAGTAGACAAGGTCACTCAAAGCCCTTGCATGTGGGCAGGGGATACCTTTGAAAAAATTCCAGGATTATTCTTTTTTCATGGAAACACTACCTTTTTTTAGGTGCCTTTTCTACATCTAACACTGAATGCATTGCTTGCTATGCAATTCAGTCCAATGCAATTATCACGTATATCACTGTTATTCCATGATTATGGATCATGAGGGCTTTGAATTTAAAATATATTTGTTAAAAACATGTTATTAAACAAATATTTTGCAAGAATATATCTTCATGCCTATGTCCAAAGTCAGCCCACTAAAAAAAGTCTTCAAAAAATTCTTTTCATTTCTTGTTAAAATAACAGCGACCTTAAAAAAGAAAATATTTTTAATGTGTAAAATTCTTGTGTTGTGTTATTTTACTAATAATCTGAAACTATAGATTATTTCCAATGAAACAGAAAATGCAGAGTAAAGGACAAAGCTAGATGAATACACTAAGAATAATATATAAGAATATATATAGTATTATATAGTACTATTCTATACTATATATACAATACAGTGCAGTATATATAGTATATATTGTACTATACTACATATGGTATATACTATATACCATATATAGTTCATAGTATATATACACTATATAGTGTCTATATAGTGTATATATACTATAGCATATAGTGTAGTATTCTATATATATATTCTATACATATAGAATAATATATAAGAAAAAATATATATAGTTGTCTGGCAAGCTGATCCTACTAGTATTTATTTTGAAGAGAATGTAATAACCCTCATAAACATGGTAATTTAGATGCTTAGAGCTAACATACAAAAACCTCTAAAATGCAGGTATTCAGACTATTGAGGGACAAAGTCCATCTATTAGGTATCTAGGCACAATGTCTATAAAGAAAGAACTTTCCTAAAAGGCAAAGCTAGTTACTCAAGTCATGCTTCTCAAATTACTCAACCTCGAGGATCTCAGGGATTTTAGCAGGAGAGAAAATATGTATGTTTTCAAATGCAAGATTTGATAAGAAAACAGGATCAAAGAACTATGTCATTTTACACCAATGTCAGCAATGCATGTTTTGTTTACTGTGGTGACTTTGGAGAGTGATAGTCATTACATAAAAGCAGGGAACACCATCTAAGCTAGCAGGTCTGGGGGTCTTTGGGGAGGCAGGAAAGTACGTCTCACCAGAGCTGGTTGTAGGGAAAAGAGAGACTGTGGTGGGAGGTAGAAGAAGATACCATCAATCACTGCACATAATATGGTGTGAGGGCCCCAAATCCCAAAGAGAATAGAAAAAAAAGATTGGGTGCTATACAAAAACCATTTTTTTTTTTAGAATTTATTTATTTCTTTTCAGAGAGAGAGGAGAAGGGAGGGGAGAAAGAGCAATGTATGGTTGCCTCTCACATGGCCCTCACTGGGGACCTGGCCCGCAACCCAGGCATGTGCCCTGACTGGGAATCGAACTGGGACCCTCTGGTTCCCAGCCCGCACTCAAGCCACTGAGCCACACCAGCTGGCACAAAAACCATTTTTATAATGCTTTGTACCACCCCAAAAGATTATGATAACTGAGGAAATGTAGAAAACATATAAAAAATCTTTATATTCCATAGATTGAGGAAGGCTGTGTAACCAAACATAATTTACCCAAATTAAAAATGTGTTTTTGTTTTACATTTGGAGTAAAAATCCATAAAATAGCATTTTAAGGTTTTTTTTTTTAATCAAAAGTCATTCTGTACTCTTTTTATTTCCAACTACTCAAGACCTTCCAATTGTTACCAACAGTTATTATTAGTTATTTTCAAACATACACATGTTTTCTCACTGGAGCTGGATTATAAGCATCTTTAAGGGAAAAGGGACACATCTTATATCTATTTCATTCCCTCTCAGTGTGTAACAGAAACCTAGAGCCCAGGTGTGGTATATGAAGGAGCACATGGAGCACACTAACTACGTCTGGTCTATCAATGAGAGATAGACAACAGCCAAGAGTGCTGCCATTAATCTTAAGTAAGAGTTATTACGGTGTCAAGTTAGATTTAAAGTTTTGATTCTCTTAAAAATTAGAAAATGAGTAAGATACCATCAGAAAGGGCATTTTGTTATATTTTATGAGGTGTATTTCCTTTCATGTTAGTCTCTTTATTGGCCATCTGCTAATTGTGTGCCTTTCAAAGTTATTCAGATACAGTTTATGTTCTGATTAAATCAAGTCAATTTTTGTCATCAATTGTGTTTTGTCATCAATTTTTTTGTCATCAGCATCTGCCTTGCTACAACAGAGGAAATGAATTGGGAAAAGTGATCATGGAAAGGGGACAAAAATAATTTGAGAAAAAAGGAAAAGTGTGTAGGAGGGACCTAGAACCATCTATACCAAACGGGACATAGGCAAAAGTGCACCAACCCCTTCAACCTTTTTTGTAGGAAAAGCTTAGAAAACTTCGCTGTCCTTTACTCATTTTATTTATTTTTTATTGCAATTCAGTAAGTAAAAGGGAATTCAAAAAATAATTTCCTACTCTTTGGTGCCATCATGAGGCCAGAATAACAAAGTACCAAGAAAAGTACATCTCCAGGGTAATCCAGGATTTTGATATTTTCTTTTCATTCAAAATCTAATTATCCAGAGAATGAAAGTGTATTTCAGAATGAAATACAATTACTTTTACTATAACTGAAACACAACAAATCATAGCTCTTATATCTACATAAGTAGTTTATTGACTGAAATAAGATGTACCTTAAATTTTTAAGCAACTGTGAAATTATAGTTTGGTGAATTTGGAGTCAGTAAAATATTCAGGTTCTGAAGCTACAAAGCCATACCCTAAAGTTCTTGGAGTATTTTAAACCAATCATAGCAACATCTTAGCTTTACGTATTTGCTCTATGGTGTCATGGGGTAGCAGATAAGATACTACAACAAAGCACCTCAGAAGTCTCAACACCTAATGTTAAGATATCTCAAGAAAAGAAAACGCTATTTTAGCAATGGAACTAGAACAAATGATAATAGAAAGAATATAGCAAAGCAATGTACTAGAATAATTAGCTAATGAATACATAAGGACTTCATACCCAGATGAAATAGAAGTACAAATCAGTCTCAGGTGATTCAGTACTTGAAATCATCATCACAAAGTACATCTAAAAAATTGCAAAAAGATGTTTTTATTAAGTCTAAACAAGTTTACCTTGTTCTTCTATTTGTGTTAGATTTGTATTACTATCCCTAAGCTCATATTATGTCCATTTTTAGCTTTCTTTTACAAATATATCAATGAAGATACAAAATGTTCATTTTCATCTACTTTCTTAGTCCATTTAATTTTTTGTCTGAATTATTAAAGTTTTCTCATGTGATGAAAACATGGTCCCTCAGTCATGCCTGCTGATGCCTAAATCTGATTTCTTCCCACTATCCTCAAAGTTCTGCCTACTTCTCTCTCTCTTTCCTTCATTGGGTAAAACAAAGAGCCCTATGAATTTAATGCCAGGTATTGGATAGGAAATTACCCTATGCATAGGTCATGCTTACTTCAGCTTTTCTTATTTACTGGAAAAACCATAGGAAGGGAAAAAATAAAACTACTAAAGTGGTGTTTAACTGCCTTTGTTCTTACAGTGTTCTCTTCCCATCCTGCCTACACTGAGCACCTGTATGCAGCATGTCCACACCTTCAGAATTGTCAAAAATAGAAACACCATCATCAACTTCAGTTCTAATAAAGGGGCCTGAATTGCTTTCTTCTCTTTTTCTTGTCTTAGAGACATATTTTTTAAATTGAATTCCAATTACAAAAGGAACTCTATTCAGTTATGTAACATATTATTTTGTTATGGTTTGAGATCAAAAAGAAAATTATGAATGTGTTTTCTTTTCTATTGAGGTATAATTGAACTACATTAGTTTAGTTTCAGGTGTATAACATAATGATTCAATATTTGTATATACTGCAAAGTGATCACCATAATAAGTCTAGTTAACATTTGCCACTATACACAAGTTACTGGGTTTTTTCTTGCAATGAAAACTTTTAAGATTTACTCTCTTAACAGCATTCACATATGCAATACAATATTGTTACCTACAGTCACCACACTGTACATGCATTCTGAGGATGTATTTATTTTATAATTGGAAGGTTGCACCTTTTGAGCCCCTTTACCCATTTCACCCTCCCACTCCCAGCTTTGGCAACCACCAATCTGTTCTCTGTACCTATGAAACCAAGCTCATAGGTTAAAAGGCAGAGCTTACATGTGGAAATAGTAATTTTTTTTTTTCCTTTAAAGTCACTGGCATCTCCTTTGGGAACCTGGCCTCCAGCATTGTTTCTTTTTTTTTTTAATATATTTTATTGACTATGCTATTACAGTTGTCCCATTTCCCCCTTTCTTCCCCTCCACCCCCTTACTCCCCTTTTTCCCACCCTTTAGTTTTTGTCCATAAGTCATACACCTAAGTTCTTTTGCTTCTGCATTTCCTATACTATTCTTAACGTCCCCCTGCCTGTTTTCTACCTCCCATTTATGCTACTTATTCTGTGCCCCTTTCTTCCCCTCTCCCTCTACCACTCCCCCGTCAATATTCCTCCATACCTTATATAAATCCCTTTAACATTTCATACAGTAAAGGCTGGGTGATGATGAACTTCTTGAACTTGACCTTATCTGAGAAGCACTTTATCTGCCCTTCCATTCTAAATGAGAGTTTAGCTGGATAGAGTATTCTTGGATGTAGGTCCTTGCCTTTCATGACTTGAAATACTTCTCTCCAGGCCCTTCTTGCCTGCAAGGTCTCTTTTGAGAAATCAGCTGACAGTCTTATGGGAATTCCTTTGTAGGTAACTGTCTCCTTTTCTCTTGTTGCTTCTAGGATTCTCTCCTTATCTTTAATCTTGGGTAATGTAATTATGATGTGTCTTGGTGTGTTCCTCTTTGGGTCCAACTTCTTTGGGACTCTCTGAGCTTCCTGGACTTCCCGAAAGTCTATTTCTTTCACCAGCTTGGGGAAGTTCTCCATCATTATTTGTTCAAATAAATTTTCAATCCCTTGGTCTTCCTCTTCTCCTTCTGGCAGCCCTATGGTCCGTATGTTGGGCCAGTTACAGATGTCCTGGAGGTTCCTAAGCCCCTCCTCCGTTTTTTGAATTCTTGTTTCTCCATTCTTTTCTAGTTGGATGTTTTTTTCTTTCTGCTGGTCCACTCCGTTGATTTGAGTCCCAATTTTCTTCTTATTCCTATTGGTTCCCTGCAGATCTCTCCTCATTTTCTTTATATTATCCTTCATTTGTTCAAGTAATTGTGATACTTTTTCGTCAAATTCTGTGAGCATCCTGATTACCAGTGTTTTAAACTGTGCATCTGATAGGTTGGCTATCTCTTGGTTGGTTAGTTCTGGAGCTTTAATCTGTTCTTTCATTTGGGCCATTTTTTCCCTCGGTGCGCCTGTTATTTTAAGGGGAAGAGCCTTAAGTGTTCACCAGGGTGGGGAAGCTCACGGTCGTTGTGTTGTGATGCAGTCTGTGGGGGCGGGACCTGCGAGAACAATGGCGCTTGCTCAGCTCTCCGCACCCACACCGCTTCCATAAGCAATTTGAACCCCTCTGCGCTGGCTCTGGGGTTTCTCCGGGGTCGGTGGACAGGCCCGCACAGTTCCAAGCCCCCGTGGGTCTCCTCAAGGAACTCTCCTGTGAGGCCAGGAGTTCCTCCCGCCGCCACCTCAACTCCCACAGGTGTTTTCAATCGGTGGTTTGAGGTTTTATTTCCCCGCTTTGATGGGTTGCACCCTGCTTTTTCTCCCAGTTTGTCTGCATGCGAGTGAGGACCTGCCCAGTCCACCAGTCTCAGCCCTGTTGGGTCTGGGTGGGCTGAGCGCTGACCGTGTTTTGGTCAGGCACACCCATCTCAGGGTGCTGCAGCGTTGCCAGTACCACTCCACAATCCACGGTCTTGCCGTGCGCTCACTGCCTGGCTCTCTGCGGAGTCACCTTGCACTCTCTCTCTGCCAGGCTGGCTGCGGAGTGGCTGTGCACTCTCTCTCCATCGGCTCCGCCCAGCTTACCAGACTGGATGTATGTATCTTCTTTAACTCCTTGGTTGTCAGACTTCCTCTCAGTTTGATTTTCTGTCAGATCTTGCTGTTTTTGTTTAATTAAATTGCTGTTTTTTTCTTGTTTGGTTGTGTGCAGAGGCACGGCGTGTCCACCTATGCCTCCATCTTGCCAGAAGTCTCTCCAGCATTCTTTCAATATCACCACAGTGCTAATCTCAACTTGGTTTTAGGCATAAGCTGCCCTCATTTGGCCCCTGCAAAGATGTTCAATATAGATCATTATCTTTAACATTTTCCCAGGGAAAAGAGTCCTTAAACCTCCCTCACTGTAATAGCACCAAAAGCACCTTGTAGAGGGGGAAGTTATCAAAAGTCCCTTGTACATGGCTTCTGTACTGATAAAATTCTCAAAAGCCCCCATGTGAGGGAGGAAGCTTGAGAGCCAGTGTCATTGGAGATGAAAAGGATTACTGGGACCACCTTTAACCTCCTTCAGGCAGGACAAGGCTATTTCAGTGTCAGATGCCATACAATATTCAAATATTTAAACACCATCTCATCATAATTCTATCCATCTCACATGCTAAGATGGTTTCTTTCCATTTCAACATCATTGTCATCTCCTGATTTTACTTCATTATGTAGTTTTGTGGAAGAGAAAGAAATTTATGAGAGAATGGAGTATGTAAGTTTCTGATTCAATTGAGATCTAAGAAAAGAGTCCAATGATTCTAACACAAAGTATTTAGTACACAAAAGTTCATTACACATGGTATGAAAGAGAAGAGTGAAGAAATTCAAAGGCTGATAGTAACAGGAAGCCAATAAGAATCCGTAGGTGGAGATACAAATGTACGAGACAGTGTGAAGAAGCCAAGGATGGTGTCACTGGGTGGAGGGTGGAACCATGTCACTCCTATCCAGGAGGGGCTGGAGCAATATAGGCAGGCTCCAGACAGAATGTGACACCTGAAGCTTCTCCATTTCTTTCTCTCCTGGCTGTCTTCCAATTTCTGACCAATGACTCCCCCTGTGCGAACCTACCAGAACCCCTCAGCAAAAGGCCTGAGTTATGCCACCACCTGAAGGAATCAGTCTCCAGGAGCAGAACCATGGAACTGAGAAGAGTTGGTCCAGGTCAGACTAATCCAGGGCTGGGGCAGAACCCTAAGTAGAAAAAAAGTGTTGTTGGAAGGAAAAGAGGAAAATACAGAAGGCTTCATTTACACTTCCTTTAGGAAATACATGTATTTCCCTTCTGTACTGTTTTAAAACAATTCATACTTGGTACTTCCAAATCAAAAGAACTTATTTTTTATTAAAAAAAAGACATGCATAGTTTTATTTCTTTGACATGTTGGAATTAAGAATTGTGTATAATTTAATATTAATTTCTCCTTTTAAAAGATAAACTATTCATTCTGTCTACTTAAAATGTAGTTGTTGTAAAAATAATTTTCACTAAATTAGTTTTCCATTTTATTTCCTGCTGCTAGTAATGAAAACATATCTCCCCACTGTGATGAAAGCATAATTTCTAATGGTTCACAGCAAAGACAGTTCATTGTTTGATAAAGTGGGGACAGTCAAGAGCAAAATCACAACTCTGAGGCTATTTTATTTCATTTCTTCACCTGTGTGTATTTTTTAATTATATTTTATTGATTATGCTATTACAGGTGGCCTGATTTCCCCCCTTTTCCCCTTCACCCAGCAACCCCCACTCCCTCAGGCAATCACCCCATCACTGTTCATGTCCATAGGTCATGCATATAAGTTCTTTGAGTACTTCATTTCCTATGCTGTACTTTACATCCATGTGGCTATTCTGTATCTACCTATTTGTACTTCTTAATCCCCTCACCTCTTCACAAATTCTCACCCTACCCTCCTCCCATCTGACAACCTTCCAGTAACTGACTTCTTTTCTCTTGCTGCTTTTAAGAGTCTTTATCTTTAGCCTTTGGCCTTTTAATTATGATGTGTCTTGGGGCGGGCCTCTTTCCATCCATCATAACTGGGACTCTCTGTGCTTCCTGGACTTGCATATCTATTTCCTTCACCAAATTATGGAAGTATTCTTTCACTATTTTTCAAATAGATTCCCAATTTTTTGCTCTTTCTCTTCTCCTTCTGGCACCCCTATGAGATGAATGTTGGACCTCTTAAAGTTGACCCAGAGTCTATTTATACAATTTCCATTTTTTTTTTGGGGGGGGGGGTTCTTTTTTCTTCTTGTTCTGATTGGTTGATTTTTGTTTTTTTTTTTTTTTATGTTCCAAATCATTGATTTGATTCTCAGTTTCATCTATTCTACTGTTGTTTCCCTGTAAATTATCCTTTTTTTCAATTAGTATATCCTTTGTTTCTGACTGGGTCTTTTCTGTGCTGCTAAGGTCCTCACTAAGTTCCTTGAGCATCTTTATAAACAGTATTTTGAACTCTGCATCTGATAGATTGCTTATCTCCATTTATTTTAGCTCTTTTTTCTAGAGTTTTGATTTATTCTTTCATCTGGGCCATGTTTCTTTATATCCTTGTTTTGGCAGGCTCCCTGAATTTCTTTCTATGTATTAGGTAGAACTGCATGGACTCTGTGTCTTCATAGTTTGGAATAATGTAGTAGATGTCCTATAAGATCCAGTGGCACAGCCTCCCTTATCGCCCAAGCTGGGTACTCCAGGTGCACCCTTTATGGTGGGCTGAGTACACCCTCCTCTTTTAGTTGAGCCTTGGTTGCTGTTGGTGGATCAATGGGAAGGATTTACCTAGGCCAGCCAGCTGCAAGGACTGGCTGTGATCATTGACCACCAACCTCCACCCACCATGGAGGATAAGTCATGCAGGGGCAGAGTGGTGGTGCTCCAGTGTGTTCTGTAGCTGTCCACTGTGTATGCTGGCCCTGGGATTCCCAAGTGGTGCAGGCCAAGGTCAGCCCCTACCTGTATTTTTCCCAGGGCACTCTGCTTGAGCTGTAAGGCAATCTGAGATGACTGCTACTTGTACTGGACTTGGCAATTCCCAGGTGAAGCCAAACTGTGACTCTAAGCCGGCTATTGCTAGGGCTCACTGAAGCCAGTTGTTGCTTTTTTGATAGGATTTAGGAGCCAAGACCACCCATTCTTATGAAAAAGCAGCTTGCATGGGCCCATAAGGTGGGTGGGGTAGAGCCTCTGTGGATCTCCAGTGTGAGCCAAGCTGATGGAGTCTCAGATATGGCACCAACCTACCGGCTCTGTACAGGGAGGGTTCAGCAAAGGCTCAATGGCCTCTATTTGCCCCAATGCCATACACTTCGGTCTCTCCCTGTACACCACTGGCACCCTGACACAAGCTGCCACCCCAGTGCTGGAGCTCAGAGGGAATACATCTGAATAGGTGAGTCTGCATGTGGGTTCCCCAAGAGGAACTGCTTAGGGCTCCAGCAGCCTCCTCCACCAACTCAATCCCTGCTGGTTTTCCCAGCCAGAAGTTGTGGGGACTTACCTTCCCAGCACTGGAATCCTGGGCTGGGGGGCCTGGTGTGAGTCTAGGACTCCTCACTCCTAAGATATCCCTTCTGAATTTTTGTTCACGTGGGTGTGGGGCCAGCCCATTCCACATCCTTGCCCCTCCTATTAGTCTGGATGGATGTGGTTCCTTCAGTTCCATAGTCATCAGATTTCCATTCAACTCGAGTTTGTAGATGTCAAACGGCCATTTGAGTCTATTTAGTAGTTATCAGACTTGCATTCAATCAATTTCATAGTTGTCAGACTTCCATTCAACTTGATTTCTGACATTCCTGAGTGATGACAGTTCTATATTTTAGTTGTAATTTTGATGTGGTTGTGCGAAGAGGCAAGCCATGTCTGCCTATGTTGCCATCTTGACCAGAAGCCAATATTTTTATATCATAATACACATATTATATCCTCTGACCTCAATGCATGGTAGCTGGGTATGAACCTTCCTCCCTTCTTCAAGCTGCCATCCATTCCTTGTTCTGAACAGCATCCTTGCTTTTTTACAGAACTTCTTCATTGTTACCTAACTTCCCAACCTCCTTGCTCCTGATCATTACAACTTTGGCAGTGATGTAATCTTGAATACTTCTTTGGCTCCACAATTTGTTAGCAAACCAAAGTTAATCTTACTAATATGGCATACAAAGCTTTCTGGATATGGCTCCAATCAGCTTCACCTCCCATTGTTCCCCTTTCACATTTTTACTACAACATTTTCAAATTGCATACAACCCTCAAAACATGCCACATTAATTATTTTGAACATTTTTTTCTATCTGGAATGACATTATCTGTCCTAGTTCTTTGGGATAACTTATTCTTCTATACCCATTTAAATAACTGTTCCCCCTGGGAAGTCTTCTCCCTCCTCAGACCACCTACTTCATATGATGATTACTCATATCGATGGGGAACTTTCCAGTGAGCAGTGCAGAGGCACAGCCCATGTGCTTATCATGTGCCTGCAGGTGGAAGGTGCTCAACATGCTGATGAAGTAACTGTGACATCTTATTGTAAGTTCCTAAAACACTGTGCATTTTAATTGAAAAAGATTTAACACCTATTATATTTATAATGATTTTCATATATCTGATTTTAAAACTTTATGAAAATAAAATTATTTTTTCAGTAGTCTAGAAAGGAAATGGAATTACAAATTTTCAGCAGTGTAGCACTAAATACCTGAAACAAACATAAGCTGTCACCTTTGGTCCTGTGGATTTTTATGCTATTTTCCTACATAAAACTTGATGTGTCATTTTAAAAGACCAGAAAATAGGCAAGGAAAGCCTAACTAACTTTCGTCTGAAACCTGGAATTATGGAGCTGGTAGGTATCTGAGGGACAAATAACTCCCAATAAATGAAGGAATCTGTATTATTATGATAGATCTTCATGGGCCCACATTGCACACTTTCTGCAGTAGTCAGCTCATTCCTTTGCTGGTCATGTCTAGTTATCAAAGATATTTCTTCCTTATACATAACCAAATTCTTCCCCCATGAAGTCCCACAGCTGCATTGTCCCACAGTCACTACACAGAGATCAATATTTTTCAGCTGATGATTCACAGTTTTGAAGTTAGCTCCAAGTGTTCTTGTTTCTAAAAGAAGATCCTTATCTTCCCAATCGGTTTCCAGGCTCATTTTGTGGCTGATCCTTTTCTAGAAAGAAGTAGTTCACACATCATCACTGTTTTTTATAAATAGTTAGATCATAGCTTTTGAGTATGTAATAATCTGAGCAGCACACTCTCCCATGTCCAAGATCTCCACAGAGTATATAGTGAGCAAATGGTCATCCTCAAATAACATATGATGTCAGAGTACCATCAACATGCTAGAAAATTCTGCTAGATAAATGTCCAAGGGACTCAAAATGAGCATTGATTTTGATTCATTTTGCTTTGAACTTTTGAAGGAATACAACAAATCTACCATCTCTACTTCATGTAAATCTGGTAAGGTTGTCACTCACAGGACATCATGTTCCAGTGACAGAGCTAAGTTGGGCCAGTGAGAATGGCTTTCCCTAGAATGTAAACTAGATGTGAAAATGTGCTTTTAGATGGAGGTGACTAATGACAAGACTTTAAAAAGAAAACTATGGGTCCCTGGCTGGTGTAGCTCAGTGGATTGAGCGCGGGCTGGGAACCAGACGGTCCCGGTTCGATTCCCAGTCAGGGCACATGCCTTGGTTGCAAGCCAAGTCCCCAATGAGGGCCATGTGAGAGGCAACCATACATTGCTGTTTCTCTCCCTCTCTGTCTCCCTCCCTTCCCCTCTCTCTCTAAAAATAAATAAATAAAATCTTAAAAAAAAAGAAAACTATGGTAACAAACTAAATATGATAAATGAATAAACAAATGTGCTATCTTCATAAAATGGAATAACATTCAACTATTAAAAAAGGAATGAAATATGGTTGAGCACTGACTAGTGTGGCTTAGTTGATTGGGTGTCACTCTGCAAAATGAAGGGTAGCTAGTTTAATTCCCAGTCAGGCACATGCTGGATTGTGGGTTCAGTCCCCAGAAGGGGTGCATATCAGAGACAACCAACTGATGGTTCTCTCTCACATCAATGTTTCTCTCCCTCTTTTTCGCCCTCCCTTCCCCTCTCTCTAAAAATAAAACAATCTTTAAAATAAACAAAAAAAATTGATGAGCCTTGAAAACATTATCTTAAATGAAAGAATGCAGATACAGCAGGATACATGTTGTATGATTCTATTTGTAGTCATTTGTAGTAAACATACAGAACAGGCCAATTCATAAGGTTAGGAATTGACAGAAACTGGTGGGGAGAGGATGGGGATTCATGCTTAAAGGGTAAAGGTTTCCTTTTGGGACCATGTTTGAAACTAGATAATGGTGATGGTTGCAAAACAGTGCAAATGCCACTGGCCATATACTCTAAAGTGGTTTAAAGGACAAAGTTTATGTTTTATGTCTTTACCTCAATAAAACAGTTATTAAGAAAAACAGATGATCATTGTTTCCTGCTTATGACACACAGCCCTGGTTTCTGTCCTTCCTTAGACTTGGTTATTTGGCTTTTCCTTCTGTTTTATGAGTCACTCAGTAATTTTCTAATAAATACATTTCTGCCTATGTTGCCTATAATCATTACTTTAGTTCCAAACAAAAAAAAAACACTGAATTCTCACATTTGTTATTAATAGTTTGAGAGATCAATTTGGTAATATTTAGTAAACTATGTGCTATCCAATATAGCTCTAGCTAAACATCTATTAGCAAGAGTAGGAACAAATCAGTAGTGGTATAGTCACACAGAAAGATACACTAATGTTCAAATGAAAGAACTATAGCTACATGTATTAATCTGGATTAGTATTAAAAACAGCATTGGTAAATATTTAAGTATATCATTTGCATAATGTTTTATAACACATAAAACAGCACTGTACTTTTATTTCTTTGTGCAAATATAGTAAAAAAATAAAATTCATGAAATCTTAAATATTAAAACCAAAGTAGTGATATCATGACATATTGTATATTTCAATAATGACCACAATAATGCTTCCCATCTCACATGTTCTTCTTACACTGTGACCTTGTCATTTCTCTCATTGACAGTTGGTCTATGTCCCCTCACCATGAACCCAGATGGACCTTGGTGGCTCCCTCAGAGTACAGTAGAACTTATTCTATTTGACCTCTGAGGTTAGATCAATGCAAGTGCCATGCATTTCTGCCTGTGCTTTGAGGGTACTTGCTCTTGTAACTCAGTCGCTGTCTGTAAAGGAGCCCAAATAGTTACTTGGAAAGGCCTCAGGCATCATAGAGCCCCAGCTGAGGTCTCAGCTGACAGCCAGCATGAACCCATAGACATGTGAGCAAACAAGCCTTCAAACAATTCCAGTCTCCAGCCATCAAGTGACCTCCAGGCTTCATGTCTTCTCAGCTGAGGCTCCAGATTTCATGAATGGAGATAAGGCATCCCTGCTGAGCCCTTTTCCCAATGTCTGATATACACAATCCATAAACAATACAAAATAGCTATTGTTCATACCACTAAGTTTAGGCTTGTTATTCAACAATAGTAGCTAAAATAGGAGAAGAAACTGGAGAATGAAATGAAGGATGAGAGCCTGGCCAGTGTGGCTCAGTTGGTTGGAGTGTTATCCTGTAAACTGGAAGGTTGCCTCTCTGATCCCCAGTCAGGGCACATACCTAGGTTGTGAGTTCTAGCCCCAATCAGGGTGCATGCAGAAGACAAACAATCAATGCTTCTCTCTCACCTTAATGTTTCTCTCTCTCTCTCTCAAGCTATGAGAAAAAAATGTTCTCTGGTGAGGATAAAAAATAAAACAGAATGAAACTTGGAGGAGTCTTAATATATTAACTAAGATTTGCAATAGACACTCAAATATTCTCTGGACTGTCCTTTACAGTTTAATCTCTAGTCTTTAAATATTTTATAGTAAATATAAGGAAAAAAGCATGCACATTCTAGAAACTTTTCAGTATATTCAAATATTTAAATAAATTTTTTTATTTATTTTTAGACAGAAGGGAAAGGAAAGGGAAAGAGATGGAGAGAAATGTCAATGTGTGGTTGCCTCTCACGTGGCCCCCACTGGGGACCTGGCCTGCAACCCAGGCATGTGCCCTGACTGGGAATCGAACCAGCAACCCTTTGGTTTGCAGCCCGTGCTCTATCCACTGAGCTACACCAGCCAGGGCAGTATATTCAAATATTTAAATTATGACAAAGTAGGCATCATAAATTAATGAGTAATTACATAATTAAAGCCATGATTGGGGAAAAGAATGCTAGTTACATGCGGGCAAATCAGCTTAATACTCTCTTTATTCCAGGTGCTAAAATGAACTAGAGACGAAACCGTTTAGTCAAATGGAATATCCCAATGAACATTTTTAAGAGGACTAGGAAAGAAGGTAACAATAATCTATTCTCAGGAGAGTTTTTCTAATATTACAATCAATTAAAAATCACATAGGAATATGTCAATAACTATTTCTACTCAAGGTAAAAAATGTCAACCTTTAAGAAATAAACAAGCATTTTATTTTTTCTTTAGATTTTACAGAGAAATAAGTGTGATCAACCTTAAACATCCCCTCCACCTTCTACACATCTATGTATTTATATCATCTTGCCTTTTCCTTGTTGTCTCTATTGTCCACTTTAAAATTCTACTTATGCCTTTAAATCTGTATCCTTTCATCCAGACTTTGTTCCATCAATAACTAATTCTAAATTATTTATGTCAAATTCATTGTCTAATAATTTCACTCCAGCTATTTTTCCACTTTCACTAACATGCATACTAAACTCTGTTTTCCTTTAAAATAAGTATCTTTGTGTCTATTTCTAACTACCATCTCCTCACTCCTCTTTTCTTTTCATTGAAATATTTTGATAATACTCCACAAATCTTATGTCCACCTCACCTCCCATTTACTGCATATTCTCTGAAAATTTTGTTTATAGACAGTATAAGGTAGTGGTTAGAGCAAAGTCTACTTGGCCAAGTCCCACGTTAGCCTCTTAGTTGCTACATGACCTTAAACAAATTATTTTAGCTTTCTATGCATCAAAGTATTTATCTATAGAATTGGGTGAGAGTACTATTCCTATTATCATGATCCTTTTATCACTATAATTGCCAGGTGTCAATGACATATTTTACTGACATTTATAATTGAGTTTGAACTGTTGCTGTTTCTTAAAACTTAACTCCCACACTATCTACTAACTCGATTCATTCACTGTTCATTTCTGTAATCTTATCCATATCCACATCTAGATTCTATTAGAACTAACAGTGATTAAAATAGCATTGTCCCTGTCTCCTGAAGATTTCAAGATGGTTGAGGAGACATCATACATTAACTCATTAATCACCCCAAAAATGTAAAGTTAGA
The DNA here is from genome assembly GCA_004026765.1 of Micronycteris hirsuta. Taxonomy (NCBI): domain Eukaryota; kingdom Metazoa; phylum Chordata; class Mammalia; order Chiroptera; family Phyllostomidae; genus Micronycteris; species Micronycteris hirsuta. Next base: position 36,829 of record PVJI01016330.1, read on the forward strand.
ACTGTTTTCCCTAAATCCAGAGCATCATTCAAGACCTTCCTTTGGAGTAACTGCCTATGAAACCCTAGATGACCTGCCTCTTGATTAATTCTCTAAGATTCTTTCCTGCTCTCAAGTAGGAGGCCTTGTTCTCTCTGCCCATATACCATGTGTAACCACTAGAGGGCAGTAAAACACTTGGACTGATGGCGATTTGTCTTTCCCTATTCTCAATGAAAGTTGAGGTTAAAGAAGTCTGCATTGTTTAAGTTATATATCTAAACAACCAGGCTTTCATTTACAAATTCCATGAAAGTGAAATTCTTCACAAGTCTCCTCGTCACCCAACCCTCTCCTGCTACAATGTAATCCTATTCTTTGTTGCCCTATCTTAACAAAGTAGCAATTATGACCGTGTGTGTGTGTGTGTGCGCGCACACACACAAACCCACTACCTGTTTTCAATATTTTTGAGATAACTACTTTGTATATAATAGAGGTGGTTATAGAAAATATTTATTGTTACCATTTAAGAGGGAATTAATGTTGATTTACCTATTTTAGGAAGATAAATCTAGCAAGACCAGAAAGGGAGAGGCTGAAAAATAACAATGTTTAATATTAACTGAGGATTTACCATGTCCTGGAAACTTTTCCATTGAAAAGAGAAAAACCTCTACCTTGTGTCTTTTATCTCATTGGCCAGTGTTGGCCGTGGATCATGACCTGTCCTGTAGGCTCCTCTGTGTGACCCCTGGGGAAAGCAGATCCCATGCCCTGAGCTATGGCATTTCATCAGAGCGAGGGAGTGGTGGGAAAGGCAAAATGTGTGTCCTGCAATTTTTCAAAGTACAGCCAAACATATTTCTTCACTTGTGTATTTTATTTTACTTTACTATTTTATTTTTAAAGGATTTTAAAAAATTATAAAATGAAACAAAAAGGCATTGCTTGGTAAATCTGAATGTCTCCTTTTTGGAGAGTCAGTGGTTGGCTTGCGTAACTTGCCCCTGACACACAGGCACACTCCAATGAGTCCTGAGAGGAGAAGTCAGTTCTCTGTTCCCACTTGCATTTTCTTATCTGAAGTGGGAAGAAAAACAACTGTCTCTTAGTTTCAACTTTCATTGTTAAGAGTTGCCCACACTACTTTCAAAATGCCTGCAGGAGCTTGTGGAGAAGGGGATCAGCAGATCTCTCCCAAGAGGTCTTTATTTTTGTTGGGGTGTGAAAAGCAGAGGAGCCAAGATGGCAGTGCAACCCCCTCATCAGATTTATCCCGTCTGCCATGAACTCTTATTTCAAAGGAGCTCCTACTTGTCCCTTAGCCCTGCTTTGCCTCACCACCTGCCAAACAGAAACCCTCCTCATTTCCCACCTGGCTCAGGGCTAATATCTCTCTACCCCTGCTTTAGTTCAGCTCTTCCCATGCACTTTCCTGACAGGTTTTTTTTTTTTTTTTTTTTCAGAATTACTATGTCCTACGTTAAAAAAAAATCTAGCTGCCTTAAAAACTTGTCATTATTCTCTCATCTTACCTCCTACTCTCCATTTTATAAATCCTCCCTCCAGTCAATACCAGCCAACTCTTCACTGTTTCCTCTAAAACACAGGTTATTAACACATTCATTGCACAATTCC
>PVJI01016331.1:0-38492 GCA_004026765.1 Micronycteris hirsuta
GAGTTACATGACATCACCATTATTCTGGGTGCTGAAGATACAGAAACAATGCTGTACCCCTGTCCTCAAGAGAACCGACAGCCTAACTGAGAAAGATAATATGCACACAAAACAAAAATTAAGTGAAATAGGTACTGTATAGTAACAGTCTGTATAAGGGATGTAGGGAAATAAAGAACTAATCTATTCTATCTGGGTACGGGGTTGAATCAGAAAAGGTTTCAGAAAAGATGACTCCTTGAAGGAGGGACTTACCTTAATTATTTTTGCATTTCTAACACCTAACATTCATTGCTTCATAAAAACCTGGTAACAGTGATTCTCAAAGTTGGTATACATAGAGCTCCTTGAATCAGCTGGCTTTCACTTTTACTCCACTTCAGAAATCCACTCTCAAGGCTGCGCAGCATATCATGTTAACACAGGAACTGCCCCTCCTCTGAAACCATTAATGCCAACATTCAACTGTCTGACTTCAGTCTTTTATCCTTCTACATCTTTCACAACCACTTTACCTCATCAATTTCTCCAGCCTGTTAGCATCTCCATTTTACCTCAGCTCATCATTTTCCTTTGCTGTATTATTCTATTGTTATTATTCTGAAATGTGTTGTATTCCTCTATTTTTGTACTTTATTATATATTTCTATTGCTGCATTTATCATACAGCATTATAATTTATATGAAAACGGTTTTCTTTCTCTATTAGATCAAAACTTTCCTTAGAACAGGTATTAGATTCTTTTTATTAGTACTGCATCCTTAACACCCAGAAGAGGGCCTGACCCATAAGTGCTCAGTGGATGTTTGGTGACGCTCCGATGAAACGGTGTTCTGTCATTTTCTCCACTATGGCTGAACTCTCCAAAGGCTGAAACTATATCTTACCTGCGTAGTTACTATAATGTCCTACCAGAGTGCCTCACACATATTGGAGCCTTTACTGAATTGTAAAAGGTTGAAATGTATAAGACATATAAAAATATGTTCCCTGATCTTTTTTGGTATTATTGTTTTAACAGTCATTTAAGACAACCAAATGGTTATGAGGCAAATGTAATAGTGTTCATCCTAGCAGAGGTAAAGTTAGGTAAACAGAAAGCACTGGACAGAAGCCAGGAGGACTGTACTTCAGTCTCAGCTTTGCCACTCTGTGATCTACAAAATAACCATCTCTGTAAGCCTCAGTTTCCTCATTCATTAAAATGAGGTATGACCAGAATTCCATTCTTGGTTATCTGAGGTTCCCTAACATGCTGTGTGCCTCTTAAAAAATTTTTACTATAAAAGTGATACACTCGATATAAAAAATTACATATTTCCTTCTGAATTGTTTAAATTCCTACTCTCCATTCTATTTTCAGAATGCTCCAGGGATAACCCACTCTAAACAGTTCCTTCTGTATCTTTCAGACAATCTTCATGCATAAGCAAATACAGTGCTAAGAGTCTTGATTTTATTTACAAACTGGACAGTCCCATAAATTCTAATGGAACCCTGACACAATGAAAGGAGAACAAGTATTGGGTTGACCAAAAAGTCCATTATTTTTTTTGGTATGATTGCTCTAGTAGTGCTTAGTTGTCTTTAACTTCATTTGAAACAATTTTGTTAGACCGTATTGTCACAGCTGTCATATCAGCGTGAATTAAAAAAAACTTATCAAAATCTGTGAATTTTTGTGCAGCCATTTAATATTGAAGGTAGAAGAAAATACACAGCATTTTTGCTTTATGCGTTATTATTTCAAGAAAGGTAAAAAAGCAACTGAAACACAAAAAAAGATTTGTGCAGTGTATGGAGAAGGTGCTGTGTGCTGAAACATGTCAAAAGTGGCTTGCAAAGTTCCTTGGTACTACTGACATTTTGGCCAAATAATTCTTTGCTGTGAGGCTGTCTTATGCACTGGAAGATGTTTAGCATAATCCCTGGCTCCACCCACTAGAAGACAATAGTGGGATATAGCTGACATACTCAAAATATCCAAATCAACAAAGTTATTGGTGAAAATGAAAAATGTGTCTTTTATTTCACAAAAAACACATAATGGACTTTTTGGCCAACCCAATATTTATACTTTGACAGCAGAAAGACAATTACCTACTTTCAAAAGACCGACAGTAGAAAAAATTAAAACACAGAAATAAGTATTTAAACCTGTGTGCCTTGGCAGGTGTGGCTCAGTGGATTGAGCGCTGGCCTGCAGACTGAAAAGGTTGCTGATTCGATTCCCAGTCAGGGCACGTGCCTGGGTTGCAGGCTACACACCCAGCTGGGGGCGTGCGAGAGGCAACTGATTGATGTTTCTCCTGCACATTGATGTTTTTCTCCTTCTCCTTCTCCCTCCTTTCCCCCTCTCTAAAAATAAAACTTAAAAAAAAAAAACAACACTTCCTTTGTCACCCCACCTTGTGCAATGTAATGTGAGTAAAAGGTATATTAGAAAAGAAACTTAGGGTAGTAACATGGGTGGCATGGCGATTATGGGGAAAGGATTGAGAATCATACTAGTCTCATAGCCACAAAGGGATATGTAGAAAGGGCCAAAATCACAGAATTCACCCTGGCTGGTGTGGCTCAGTGAATTGAGCACCAGCCTGCCAACCAAATGGTAGCTGGTTCAATTCCCAGTCAGGGTATATGCCTGGGTTGTAGGGCCTGGGTTGTCGGCCAGGTCCCCAGTAGGGGGTGCACTAGAGGCAACCACACATTGATGTTTCTCTCCCTCTCCCCCTCCCTTCCCCTCTCTCTAAAAAGAAATAAATAAAATCTTTAAAAAGAAAAAAAAATCACAGAATTCTAAATATTAAAATAGACAACACAAGTCTGAAACATACTACGAGCCTATAGTCAATTGTAGAAAAGGAAGCAGTAGTTTTTCTATACTAACTCCAGCCCAGAGACAAATGTAGATTACATATGTCCTTGATTTTCTTGACTGCAGCATCCTTTAAAGATCTCCATCTAACAAGGGCATTATGAAACCAAAGGTGAAACAATTATATTTCTAACCAGTTCCCTCTAATGGTGGGGAAAATACATGACAAGATGATAGTCATAAGAGTTTAAAAAAAAAAAAAGAAAGAAAGAGAAAAAGCAGGTCATCCTCAAAGGAGGAAATCAGTTTCCCAAGAATATGGGGGAAAGTGTGATCCAATGGCTAGACAGTTAATTTCCCTTTCATCAGGGACCATAGAGTATTTAAACATTAAGGACTGTGTTAGATACAGAGCCAAGTTTTAACTTCTGTACCCACCTAAACAAGATAGATCTCACCTAGACATGTCCCCAATTTTACCCTTATAGTATAAATCGATATCATTCTGGACTGTAAAGAATGCTTAGGTAAGATACTAGCTGGACAAGGATACTGTTCTGGAAAGCTAACACATTACAGAAACAAGCCCACTTTTTAAAACAAAATACAAATGCAATTCCATAACATATTAAGCCACAAATTTAACAACACGACTATAAATTACCTAATGACAATAACAGCAATTAAAAAAATTAACATGCTTAGAGTCTTTACCTGGTATTTTTTTAAAACCTAAATACAGTACAATAAATAACTAAAACTATAATTTAGTGTAATTTTGGGGGAAAGGCATTATTTTTTATTTCATAATGTAATTTATCGCTGTGGTACACAGCGTAAAGTTAGTTAATTTGAAAATAGTTAAGTTCAGGAACCAACCTGTAATATCTCCATTAAATAAATGATTTGTTGAGGATAAGTGAATTCTAGGACTATAAGCTTTACCAAATCTACCTTCTTTACAGAGATTTAAAAACACAAACAGAAATAAGGAACTAAAATCACTCTGGCTTCTTGCACCCTTTAGGTTAGGAGGAACAATATTTCCTGAAACCAGAAAATGGCAAGTCAGCCTCGCTTTCACAAGTCAGTGGTTGAAGCTATTGTTTTCAAATTTGGGTAGAATATCATTTTTAGAGTCTAAGATTCTTAAAAGAAATTTTCATTATCAGACATATCTACATTAGAATACAGAATGAAATATATAAAAATATAAAACTAAATATATAAGGCAGTACTGCAGTTCTCAAACTTTAGTCCTAAACATGTTCTGATCTCTCCATTCATCTCTCTCTTCCCACTAAATCCAATGAAAACGTCTAAGCTGGCCAAACACAAATTGGTTCAGGAAGCTAAAAGTCTGCAGTGGTCAATCTAAGTCAGAAGTGGCTTGTGTGCTCGCTACTTCTTGACTACAAAGGCTCAATGCTCCATACATTCTAATTAAAGTTCAAAGTGAAAAAATTATGCAGGAATCAGGCCCTAAAAGTCTCTTCAGAATTCCTCTATTGGAAAGAATAGCACACTGGATGTAATCTATCCGGCCTCACCTGGAGTGAGTTTAGCTACCTGAACCACTATCTCTGTAAAATATAAATTTTTTAAGGCCCTGGCCGGGTAGCTCAGTTGGTTAGAGCGTCATCCCAATACGCCAAGATTGTGGGTTCGATCCCAGTCAGGGTACAAAAACCAATCAATGAATGCATAAATAAGTGGAACAATAAATCAGTGTTTCTCTCTAAAATCAGCAGATAAAAAACAAATAAAAAATTGTGATACAATATCTGAAGTCTTTGTAGGAAAGCCAATAACTAATACATGATCAGTAAGCACTCCTTGTAAGTGGCTTTAAAAGCAGACTCTAAAAGTTAAAGCCCCCAAAGCTAGCTTAAGTCAAAATATAATCTTTCCTTCTCACCATACACAGTCTCACATGCCAAATTACTACTGCAGGGAGCCACTATACTAACCATTATTTCAAAGGGTTCCTAGGCATCTCAAAAAGAGGTACTCTGGTTCCTGATTTCTGTATAAGAGAAAAAAATCGATTTCCCAGAAGACAGTCATCCTTGGTAAATAAAACAGTACTGAAATAATCCTGTTATCTGTGTTTCTACTTACCCTCAGTAACATCTTGGGGGTTAGAAGTCCGGTCACTGGCTGGATCCAATGCCACAGTTGCCAGTGAAGTGGTGGCTCCAGACATTTCACTCATAGGCTCACTACGACTTGTTTCAGGCACACTTTCCCGGGAGCTAAATCTTACTCGAGAACTGGATCGAGAGCTGAGGTCTGGGCTGGTGTCTGACAAACCTGGTATATCATCGATCTTTGTTGGTGTCACCATGAACCGAACTGAAGCCATCTTGGTGGTGGTTTCTGGAGGATGCATTTTTCTTTTCCTTTATAAGGGCAAAGAAAAAAAGGAAAAACCAGCAAAATCCTTCCTCCTACGCTAGCTGCTTTTGATCGCAAAAATAGAAAACTTTAAAAAAAATCAATTACCTTGATTTATACTACACAGAGGCCCAAATAAGAATCTTTATACTCAGAATTCAAGCAGACTGTCCTAGAAAGTGCACTACCAGTAGCTGAAAAATATTTTTTAAAAAAGACAAAACGATGCCAATCTCATGTAACTTTGTTCCTTCAGAATGAATAGCTATCTAGCTATGTCTCCTGGTCCAGAGCTGCGGGCTCAGTGCCATGGTCTTAGAGAAGCAGGTGAAGCCTTTCTCCCCTCGACCCTCAGTTTTCGGCCAAGGTAGATAGTCCTTTATCTGGTAAATGTCCCACGGTTTTAGTTGAGCAAAGTATGCACAAGCCCACCCTTATCATGCAAATATAGCAGAGAGATTGCAAAACGGTGTACACTGGCCACCTGTTGTATATCAGGTGAATACCCCACAGGTCTGGCTGGGAGGAGGTGTGTGTAGAGCCACCCGAGGTTTTTGAGGCTGATAATCCACTTGGGTCTGGTGGGAGAGGTGCGCAAGCATAACGGGAAAAATATCCCACACTAGGACAGAGGAGAATGAGAGAAGCGTGAGCAGAGGAGGATGCTGGGGCAGAACGGATTTCTGCCTCCGAGAGGTCTGCGGGGGTGGCCCGCCCGCTCTTCTCGAAGAAAGGTCCCCGGGGTCTGGAAAGAGCGGCGAGCAGATCGAGACACCTCTGACTGCAGCTAAGGGTCGTGGCAGGTCGTCGCTAGTCCATCGAGCTCACGGTCCGCTCGTTGGGTGTCTCTTGCGTGTGACAGGATGGGCCACCCCTTTGCGGAGAGACGCTTTCTCCGCTACCAGGTCCCTGGCGTAGGTCAGCCCCTTGCCGTTTTCCCTTTGAGTCCTAGCAGAAGAGGTGACGGCCTGGCAAGCTGACCCTAGCTATGCAGGAGGGGGCGGCAATGAGGGGAGGAGAAGGTCGCAGGCGCGGGATCCCGACGCCAGCTGATGTGTGGTGCGCGCGCAGCTGTTGTTTACAAGCCAGTAACTGTTTCAGAGCCGCAGCGCGTCCAGGAGGACTCGAGCTGCGCGGAGGGTGCCCCCTCCCCGGCGAGGCACCGAAGTAGCAGTTACGTGACTTTGCTGCTCCCAGCCCTGGTCCAGCGGGCTGTGCCGGAGCCGCTGCAGCCCCTTCCCTCCCTCCTGGCTTATTTCTCACTCGAGGTTAACGGTCCACGAGAAGCCGAGGAGCGATTGGAGGGCGGAATTGTGCCGCTGGTGCCCAGTGCCCCGCCCAGCCTCTGCCGCCTGCAGACCGGACAGAGATGCTTGGGCGCATGCGCTCGTTGAAGTCGCAGCGGAGCTGGCGGGTGAGGGGCGGGGCCAAATGTGGGAGGGCCGGAGCAGGACGGGAATTGTAGTGTGGTGTCTGGACTTGAGCTACCAGTGCGCCAGACAAAACAAATCCTTTTCTTTCTTGGTCCTGCTTTCTTGTGTCTACTCACTCCACGTGGAGGCATCTCAGGGAGCAGGCACTGCCTCTTGCCCTTAGAATCTCAAAACTCCCTCTGCAATAAAGAGCATCTCTGAAAACTCAGGATTAAAAAAAAATTCACAACCCTCCCACTACCATATATCTAGGTTTGACCCTCCATGGAATATTTATGTAGAGGTCTATTCTAAAGCATTTTATCAGTGATTTTCAAATGGTGTGCTGCAGGAGCCACACTGGTGTGCCACAATAATCTTTAAAAAGCATGCAGTACCTGACTGTTTAGTCAGGGGCCCTGACCTTTTTCCCTTAGACTGTCAAATAAAAAAAACATGGCAAAGCCAACATAATAGCCATCCAGTGCGAATGAATCAAAATTCTATTTTTTTTGTCAGATTGGCAAAAAATATGTTTTTTGGTGTGCCACAAAATTTTAGTAATTAGTGTATATGTACCAAGGGATGAGAAGGGTGGAAAATCACTGCATTGTATCCTTGAATTTATGCACTTTGTTACATTTTCCTCCTTTTTCTGTGCTTCAAACAAAATGCTGTCGTTCAGAAAGTATACATCTCTTAAATCACGTGTTTATCTATTAAATATGTAGTTTGTCAACCATACCTAATAAAGCTGAAAAGAATGCTATCTTCACTTTCTAGTCAGACTGAACATTACATTAACAAAAATGCCTTTAATTTCAACCTGAAGATACTTTCTCTGGACTCCATTCCCAGTATTTTCCCTACTATTGCCACCGGAATATTTTTCGTAGCATGTTTACTTAATGCACCAATAGGTGCTCAATGTTTTGGTTCATCAATGCTTCATTTGAGAGAAATTTCCTGTAACTTCATACACACACACACACACACCCATATACACACTTTATATATATATACACACACTACCTAATATCAATATACTAAACCTTTTAAGACTCTTCTGTTTCTGAGCATATCTCAGATGTTAATAGCTAGGGGATGTCTTAAGAAAAATATCCTGGGCATAGTCAGACCAATTTGCCTTTCTCTTCTACTTAAGAGTATTTTCAGGTCGAAGTCTTTTCAATTCAGTCTACACAGAACATAAAATGGACCAAAGTTAATCATTTTTTCTGGGGGGGGCAGTAAATTATAAAGATAGGATTTTTTTAAAAAATTGGAAGATTTCATTAACTGACTTTGGTGCTTAAGAAACTTCCATAGATCTTTTTTTCTACCATTTGCAGAATTTTTAATATTTCTTCCATCATTATCCCTTTAACAGAACAGGATAACTCTTTAAATCTGTCAGATCCATTGCTAAGAACCCCGTAAGTGAATGGGCTAAGAAATAAAAAATTGCTCAACAGAAAAAAAGATTTCTCTATTTCCGTAAGTTAAAGTAATTGATTTAAAAATCATTATGAACTTGGGTTATTAACTGTAACCCAAGTTCATAATTTTTTTTCCTCAGCAGTCAGCAACTATGCTGAACTTTCCTGCTGAGATGGTCAGACATCAGATTCCAAGAGAAACATATCTACCCTTTTTAGGGCCAGTCTTAATAAATCAAATTTGCTCTGACTTAAGTTACATATGTTTTTGGAGTCTAGAATTTTGATGCAATAGAAAAATATTGCATAATTACAACACAATCTCCACAGAGAAATTTTTTAAATCTGTGGCATTAAGCAAACATTCAAATCCAATGTCAAAAGCCACAAATGAGAAGACTGGGAAATGAATGGATTGACTGACAAGGAGAGGTACTGTAGAACGAAAAGCAAGCTAGCATTTTTTGAATGCCCATATACAGTACTTTGCCTCATTTTCCCTCTAATGGAATTGAATGAAAAATTGATGGTTGCCCCATGACAGCCACTCCAGTCCTCTGAAATCTCCCAGGTTCTGTGTTGTTGTTGTTAACCCCCAACAGTAGCTTCAAAAACAACAAAATCCCTGCTTCAATCTCTCAAGTCATCTTTTAAATTAAGATCCATGTAGTGGCCAACTGCCACTGAGTTAAGTTAGGTGTATGTAAGAGGGCAAAACCTTGATGGAACTAAAAGCCTGGGAATATTACCAGAGGGGCAGTAACTATGCATAAAGGCATTCCTCTTCACAGCAGTTGGACAACACTGTTGATATATTAAGGTCCACCACTGAACCCAATCAGTTTTAGAGTTAAAAGAAAACTTGGAAATGATTTAAGTGGGACTAAATAGGTTAAGTGACTTTCTTAAAGTTATACAAAGAGGGGAAAATCCTGGTCTCCTGACCCCCAAATCACTGCCTTTGCTCTACAATATGGCTATTATTTGTCAAACAACTCTTTCATTTTGAGTCAAAATGTCATTTCAAGGGTCAAGACATTACTTGTTATCACAGGAGTATTTTTCAGTAAATGCTGACAATTACATAAAAGTCTTTCTCAACCTTCCCTTCCCTTCCCCAACACCCTCCTATCCCTAACACTACAGCACTACTGCTAGAGCAGCTACTTAAGATTTTCTTCCAAGCTTACCCCTTGTTTTTCCCCTGGGTTACTCTTCCCTTTCATCTCCCTCGTTTTTTCTTAAACCACTCTTTTCTTCCCACAACATGTGAAATGAGAGCTCTTTCAAATCATTTTAATAACCTGACAGTGAGTCAAGTATAAAAAGCAGACTCAAACTTGTTCCGTTTAAGGCGATGCTACCACGATTGCCTCGCACACGCATGATCAAAGATAATGACGACACCGGATTCCAAAAATCAAGGGTGGCCAGAAGGTTCAAGGCTCACAAATTGAAGAAAGAGCTTGGTTTCGGAAAGTCTCAGAGGGGTCGCAGGCGGCAGGAAAGACATGAAATTTAAGGGACCCTCAGAGTACAGGGCGCGGTTGCTGGGTCATCAGCACCTTGAAACGTTTCTTGATGGTGATTCGGTGTCTAGAGTATTTGTCGTCTGGGGAGAACCGAGCAGGATGGGCCGAGCAGGTCTGTTGTCCCGTAGGGTCAAACTTCTGCTCGAGGAAGAAAGAGAGGACATAGACTCAGTACAGGAGTGGTGAGAAAACTCAGGCACTGGCGTCATAAGGGAGATGGAGGTTGGGACAGAGCGGGGAACGCGCGACAAAGGGTAAAGAGGAAGACAGGAGGCGCGAAGGTCAGAACAAGCCTACACTCCAGCTTCTGCCGCGCCTGGCTTCTGGGTTTTCTGGTTCCCCCTCCCCAGCCGGGCAACTCGGTGGCTGGTTTGAACCTCTCCTCCCACCGACATTTCTCGCCATGTCCACTTACACCCTGTTCCCTCTTCTCACCTTCAGGGTATAGATCCGGTCTCCCTGTTCATTGAGGTAATACTGGAGAAACATGATCACGCTGAAGCTGGAAGTTCCAATTCCGTCTGCAGGTCAGCCTCTAACTGACGGCCTCACGTGTTGGTCAACTTCCTTCCGGTATAGCCGACAGTCTCTTGCAAGGCATGCTGGGAAAAGTAGTCCATTGTAGACCTTTCTCCAGCTAGGCAGAAGGCGGCGCACTAGTGCAAGGGACTTGGCCCAGTTGCAACCAAGTTGCAACCTTGCAGGCCTTGGAGCCAGTTGCAGCCTTGCAGGCGTTTTAAGACACATGGAATGTGCCCGTTGTGTGCCAGACATTGCTAGACTTTACAGGGGGGTAGGGATGGATATGGGTTGAACATTAGTGAATAGAATCCTGTCTTTATCGCAAGGTGCACACCCATTACCAGGGCGGTGGTTTTCTAGTGCGTGGAAAAACAAAGGGGTCCAGGATTCAGAGCCCCTTTACCTTACGGAAGAAAGAAAGTTTTCTTTCCTCCCCTCTTTCACATCCAATTCCCTCGCCCTGTTTCAAAGTATTGGCGGTAAAGAGTGCATGACGGGTATCCAATATTCTGTACACCAAAGAGAGCGTGCAGTTATGTTATGAAACCGCTGAAGTATGTTTTAGTGGTCGAACCAAGATTCAAACTCAGGTCTCTACCACAAATTCAGCGCTCTTTCGTATAGTGGTGAGTACCTAAAAATAGCATACTAAGATCTGTCTCCTAGGGTATTTCGAATGTTTTAAAGAACGGAGAGATTCTCCTCCTAGGGGTATTTCGAATGTTTTAAAGAACGGAGAGATTCTCCTTATAGGACTCTAGTTTAAAGAAATGAAAATTGGAACTCAAGTAACACTACAAAGATGATCGTTCAGTATTATTTATAATCGCAAAAAATATTGCAACATATATTAAATTTTATAACCAGAAAAACCTGAAAACTCTTAAAAAAAAAAGGACTGTAAATGTAATGATACAGAGGTATTTACTTGTAGTGCCTGAAATAGCTCTGCAACGATTCAGAAGAAACACAATATTGGTTCCCTTGAGACAAAGAACTCGGGTTCCAGGGGAAAGGAGTGGGAGAGAGACTGCTGTATACTATTTTGTATAGTTTTACTTCGGAACAACGCTAATGTGGTACCAATGAAAAAATTAAAATTATTGAGCAAAACTTTTAAACAACAAAAATAATTTAACAGACTAAAAAAGGACTTTTGGGTCTTGATATTTTAGGCTAAATGCCAATTTTTGACCGTGTGGAGCTTTTCAGCCAAGGTTTAAGGCTGAGCCTTCTGTGGACTGCAGAGCCGAAGGCAGTGGACTGTTTGGGAACTACAGAACAACTTTCCAAGGCAATGATATGCGTACACCAACCAAACACTCCGAATCTTTCTGGACCATCCTATTTTCAGATATTCCATTCCCTGGAAGTACACATACTATGTGTTCTGAGTTTGGTTCAGAAAATAGAGTCAACATTGACTTAAATCAAGGGTCTGCCACAACCTGCTGTTAGTAAGGTGTTAGTTACAGAACTGGGGGGATTGAAGTGTGCAAAATTAAATATATTGATGAAGAATTGTATAGGGAGTGGAGATGTAAAACTGTAATGTTGGGAATCTGAGAAAGTATTTACAGATTTCAGAGGTACACAAGCATTGTGTTGCCATACTCTGGTTTGTTGGGAGCTCCTGGGGACTGACCTTACCAGAGCCTCCTGTGGAATATCTCCCTACCCCCGCCTCACATTCCCCTCTCCCCTCCCCCACTGCAGAATGCCTTGAGTCCTAGATTCTAGTTCTGTTTTGATCTAATCTTTACCCTTCCCTCCTTGGATCCCTGTGTATCTACTGGAGCCAGGTTTCTCTCTGGGTCCTGGACCAGACTTTCTCATTCTGGAGGCTTCCAGGCAGCCACAGTTAGTACCCAAGCCTGAGAGGATGACTTCAGATGGAGGTAAGTCTACAGGTGTCAAGGAGGGTCCTTGGAGATTCAAATTTGACACTTTACCTGGGAATGAGCACTTTAGACTGACCTAGAGGGATGTGGGAGACCAAAGGCATCACACTTGGGGAGGCTGGGGAGGGAAATTGTGTCATTAAGACTGGGAGTTGGGTTCTGGCTGGCGTGGCTCAGTGGATTGAGTGCTGGTTTGGTTCTGTGAACCAAAGGGTCATTTATTCGATTCCCAGTCAGGGCACATGCCTGGGTTGTGGGCCAGGTGCCCAGTTAGGGGTGCACGAGAGGTAACCACACATGGATGTTTCTCTCCCTCCCTTCCCCTTTCTCTGAAAATAATCTTAAAAAAAGAAAAAAGACTCGGGGTTGGGGAAGGAAGAGGGCCTTCTGGGAGGCAGATTGAAGCACCTTAGAAGAGTACTGAGGTATAGAGAAAGGATGGCAATTAGCAACTTGCTGCTCTGGAAAGAGGGACCCCTTCAACGTGCATTTGTGTGGCAGGGACAGGAGTATGTGTGGTGTGTGTGGAACAGAGATGGTTCAAGGGGAAGGCCCAAGTTCCTGTATCTTCTTTGGGTAATTGGAGCTTGGTTTAGAATTTTGCGGTAAGAGAATTGAGCCGGGGCCACTCTCAATGTATTCGGGGGTGGAGTGGGGTGGGGTGGAGGCCTTAGCTAGAAAAGCTGTTCAATGGGGTTATCTGTTGCCGAGTCTATAGAGAAATGTCCTCCTGAGAGCTAGCTTGGCAGGTACTCTAAGTGCCTCTGCCCAGAGTCTCTTGGACTCTGGGCAGCCCCAGAGATGGTTTCTCAGTCCAAAGAGCAGTTTTGCCTGATTCCCCTAGGGCCAGGGGAGGTGGGTCACTCCAGTAAGGATGAGCGCTGGGGTCTCACTGAGAAGCTCTCAATTTTTGTAGTTTTTGTGGAACTTGGGCCTTCAGACCCATTTCGTTGTGTCTGAACTTCTGATCTGCCCTAAGGTTTGCTCATATTCCATGTTTCCTTCAAGGTCGGGGATCAGAAGCTGAGTGTTGTTAGTTTGCCAGCAGAGTATTCTTTATAAGGAGGATGAGAGTAGCATGAAATTAAGCAGATGATCTATTATTATTATAAAAAGTCCTAGGAGACACATGTTCTGATTAATTCAGCAACATTTTATGTATTTATTCCTGGTCTCTTTGAGCTCACATAGCTCCTCCTTAGCAAGTACTGTGTTTCAGACTTCCCTGTCAGTGCCTTGTTCTTGGATTTTACATTTCTGATAGCAGCTCCAAGCAGAAAGATCATAGATAGTCTGCATCACCAAATTCTAACTGTGCAGCAGCTATGTAAGGCTCTGGAAAACTCCCATCCCACACTGCCCCACCCTCACCCATTTCCTGGCCCTTATCTCTAGTCATTCCTGGCTATTATGTAACAGAATTTCTGAGAGCCAAACATTTAATTCACACCCCTTCTCCTGGGAACAGTGCTTCTGAGAGTGGTGGCAGGGGCCACAGAGCAGCTGAAAGCAGTGTTCAGGTGGTTTTGAATGTGTTTGGAATATGTTGGAATAAGGACACACCTGTATGTCGAGTGGGCTGTGTTATGGAGTATGCACTCTTGGGGCCAAGGTCATTGCAACTTCTCTAGTGCAATAATTTTAACTGGGAGTAAAGGACATCAAAACCACTTGAGAGACATTTGCAAACTATGCAAGTTCCCCCTCCATATGCCCTTTCTCACCTGTTGAGAATCAGAGCTCTGATTCTTCGAGGACTAAAGTGGAACTCTAATAACCTAGTTTCTGGTCTGCTTTTCTCCTACTCCATTCCTTTTTCTTTGTCTCAACAGCATCTCCATTGCCTGGACCAGATATGACCTTGAAACCTGGCTCTGCCCTGTCTCCTTTCACTGCACTTCCCATTCACCCATCTGCTCCTGGCCCACCAGACCAACCACCTTGGGAGCTGCCTCCACAGCCCCCCATGCCTTCAGCTTTATCTCCAGGCAACCCTCTGATGATCTCTGCTTTCCCTAATCCATTGTTGGTGACAGGAGATGGGGGCCCTGGCCATAGTGGGGCTGAAGCCAGCAAGGTCATTGTCAAAGTGAAGAAAGAAGGGGGGGCAGCTGAGTCCTCTCAAATTCAGAACTTTATCCTTACTCAGTCTGCCCACACTTGGATTGCCTCAGGTGCTCCCCGTGGGGGCCCCGAAGGCCCACCCCCTCAATTTGTGACAGCCTCTAACATGAAGACCCTTGTGCCCACTGAGGCTGTTGTGGTGAGTCAGGAGGGCCTCCCAGGCCTTCCTGCTCAGGCTCCACCACCAGCTGCCCACCTGGTCCCCATTGTGTCTGTGGAAAAGGCTTGGCCAGGGCCACATGGATCAACTGGAGAAGGAGGCCTGGCAGCAGCCCAACCCAAGCCGGCTCTGGGTGACCTCTCCTATGCCTCTAACGGTGTTTATGAGAACTTCCGTCGCTGGCAACTCTACAAAGCCTTGGCTCGGAGGCACTTATCCCAAAGTCCCGATGCAGAAGCTCTTTCCTGCTTTCTTATG
Organism: Micronycteris hirsuta; assembly: GCA_004026765.1. NCBI lineage: Eukaryota > Metazoa > Chordata > Mammalia > Chiroptera > Phyllostomidae > Micronycteris > Micronycteris hirsuta. Next base: position 14,565 of record PVJI01016331.1, read on the forward strand.
TAAGTGGGGAGACCTGAAATTAAATCTGAGATTAATTATCCTAGAGCTTTTAATTAAGGAGGGCTTTGGGATGGACAAAAGAGGTTAGGCTAGGCAGGAATACTTGAGGGCAGGTCATGAGGGTGATGAGAGGCTAAGAGTACAAAAAGCACGATGATAATGGTGATGATGATGATGATGATGATAAGATTCTTTACCCATTTCCCAGCTTATAACAAGCCTTCAGGTGTCTTCTTTCAAGTGATGCTCACAATTCTTGAGTTCAGGCAAGCATTTTTATGGTAATCCTCATTTACAGATGAGAAGCCTGATGTTCAGAGAGGTTTCCTGTCATAAAGTGTGGAGAAATGATTGCAACGTAGGTCTCCAACACCAAGTGCCAGGGTCCTCTGGTTCTATTTTAATACCTTTGTACATGGAGTTGAGCTGTCCAAACCTGCCAGGATTAGGACTTCTGGGCCCTGACCCATTCCTGTGTGGTGGGGGGAGGAGACTGTGGGGCCAGGCAAAGGGCCCTCTGAGCGTCCCCTTCCGCAACCCCTATTTTATTTGCAGGAATTCTAGTTGAGATGGGGAGGTGGTAGAGCTTGCCTAGTGGTTGAGGGCCTAGGCTCCGCCACTCCCTAGATTTGTGATCCTGGGTTCGACATTTCATATCTTTGCCTTCATTCTTCTCATCTAGAAAGGGGGTAATTATACCTACTACCTCAGAGGGTTTCTGTGAAGATGAAATGAGTTAGTATATGTGAGGTGCTTAGCAGAGTGCTGGGCACAGAGAGTGCTTCACTAAGTGGTAGCTGTTGTTATTATTATTACAAAAAGGCGATCTAGAAGAGGAAAAGAACTCAGAAAAGGCCAAATCTTTTGCTTAAGAGTATGAGTGGATGCTTGGCCAATGCGCCAGGGTCATGGGCTGTGTCTTGTGTTTATAAAACAGAATCATTGGCCATCTGGGAAATTTTCTCTTTTTTCCAGCCAGACCTGCTGCTTCTCTCCACTGCACTGTAACCTCAGCACTTTATGTAAACCACTACATAACACACACCATATTTTACTAGATTAAAAAAATGTACAGGTTGTCCCTCCAATGACTGACTGTTAAAGGAATCTCCCTTTCCACTCTGGCTCTGGAGTGAGTAAACAAGACTTCTCCACATAATTAAGTATGTATAGATCATCTTACCTACTGCTTGCTTTTTTCAGACAGTTCTGAGTTTTCTCTTGGGGTGGTAGGCTGAATTTCTAACTCTTGAGCCAGCACTGCTTTTGGTCCTGGCCTATTCCTGCTGGCCACACACAGGACCTCTAGACAGGGTCTCCCCCAAAGCACAGTCCAGACCCTCTGCAACAGTCACCTGGGAAGCTGGTAGTACACTGTCAGGTCTGGACTCGTGGGGCACTGCCATCCATATTTATAACAAGCTTCACCAGGTAATCCTAGGCACAACAATGCTTGGGGACTCATTTCAAGCAGGTGAAAATTAATCACAAATAATTTAAAGAGTATTAGTATTTGACTGTCTGAGAGGGGTATCCTGGAGAAAAAAAAAAAAAAAAGAAAAGAAAAAAACACACCTAAAAGTCAACAAATAAAAACACCACACAAACTTTAGTTAGAGATTCATTTGGGTCAGTGAGTGTACCTTTTTTAAAATGCAAAAGGCTTTTGGGCAGGGTTAACCCTACTTTACAGTTAAACCCATTAATGTAATAACATCAGTGCTTTCTTCCAAGTGTTTGGGTAAGGAAAGCACTGTGAGAATTAAGGTGGTTGATTTCAAAAGATGGGGAGAAGAATCATGTTTGATTTCGTGTGAGATTTGTAAATTGCAGTGGGAAGAAGGCCAGGATGGCCAGTGCATGGATGGGAGGTGGCAGGGTCTGCAAGCCCAAAGAGAAGTGGGGAGCGAGGAGCACGTTAGATTTGATGAGGGGCTGGGTGTGTCCATTAGGATGGTTTCAGGACAGGTGGATGGCGGGTGGCCCACTAGACCGTGATTGACCCAGTGGGGCTTTTAGCCCAGTGCTTCGTTCCCTGGCGCGGCTGAAGCCCACTATGACCCTGGAAGAGGGACTGCCAAGGGCCGTGCAGGAGTGGGATCACACCAGCAACTTTGACCGGATGATCTTTTATGAGATGGCAGAAAAGTGAGTTTGGGAAGCCCTCATTCTCCTGATGGGGGGCTGTGTGGCTGGGAGGGAAGGAGCAGGTGAGAAAGGCCCGAGTCTGGGTGCGTGGGTGATTATTAAAAGGGATGCTGGGAGGAGGGGTGTGGACTGGGATAGGGTCTCCTGGATCCTTGTTGCTCTTTCCACTACCTTGACTCTTGAGTTTTTCTGTCCTGTCTTCTCTTGGAAGCTCTCCCTTTTCCGGACCTTGAATTATATAAGGGCTTTGATATTAAAACTCTTAGGTTGGGCCCTGGCTTGTGTGGCTCAGTGGACTGAGTGCAGGCCCGTGAACCAAAAGATTGCCTGGGTTGTGGGCCAGGTTCCCAGTTGGGGGCTTGTGAGAGGCAACCAATGGATGTTTCTCTTGCACATCAATGTGTCTATCCTTCTCTTTCTCCCTCCCTTCCCCTCTCTCTAAAAATAAATACATAAAACCTAAAAATAAATTAATTAAAAAAACCCCAAAACTCTTAGGTTGGGATTGGGGCTCAACAGTTCAGTGAAAAAGTTCCATGCTGAAAGGATCTAGCAATGAGCAGGTAAGCCCTACTGGACAGGGGCTTTACTATCTCACTGGCCAGGTAGCAAAGTGTCTGTTGATGCTGACCTTGGGACCACTCTTCCCCTGGAAACAGTGGCACAGGAATTGGTTACTCCTGTCATTCCAGGGAGGGGCTGTTCTTGAAGGGGTTGGTGAGGGGAAGCCAGGGTCCAGAATGCCCATAGTGGTCTCCTGGCTTCTACCTGCCATTTCTCCTTGATAATCTCCTTGGTTAATAAAACCACTCAGAGGAAAATGAACCCTTTCCTCCATGCTTACCTTCTACTTTCTCCCACAAGTCTTCTGGACCCAAACCTTCTGTATTTAGCCTTCGAAGGCCCAGTCACAGCCTCAGATTCCTGGATCTCAGCACTGTCTCCAGCTGGGAACTTCCTTAAATTGCAGCCCCAGGCCCTGCTTCAGGATTTCAACCACGTGATAGTTGTAGGCAGAGACAGACTAGGCCTTGAGGAGGCGCCTGCTTGTGAGATCCCACCAGGCTTGGCATAGGCCTGATTGAATTCATTGCTGCTCTATACCCTTGGTGATGCTACGTGAGATAGAGCATCAAAAAAAATAAAATGTGAGTGATGGCTCTGTCCTGGAAAAGCTCACAAGCTGTACATTGTTCATTTTCTTAACAAGTTCCTAAGTGACAACTGCAAGTGAAGGGACTCCGTGGGGACCTTGTGAGATTTCCTCAGAACTGTTATTTTGTCGTCTGTGAGCAGCTCCGCCCTGGTGTCTGGGCTCCTGATGGGTCTGGCATCAGCACTGCCTGGGCCTTCTTCCCATTCTGCAGGTTCATGGAGTTTGAGGCCGAGGAGGAAATGCAGAATCAGAACATACAGCTGATGAATGGGTCCCAGGGTCTGCCTCCTGCAGCCCCTCTGAAACTTGATCCTCCAGGGCCCCAGGCCCCTGAAGTTTGCCAGCAGCCAGGTGAGGCTCCCCAGCTCTAACAGAAGCCACACAAGAAAGGCCCAAAGGGAGGCATACAGCAACCAGTCATGGGCTGGGGAAGGCATTGCCTCTGCCACTTTCCCTCCAGGGAGTGGCATGTTCCAAACAGGGCAAGTGTAGAAGGCTGGGTTCTCAGATTCCCTTGGTCCCAAACTAGGTGTTGATCTTGACCAAGTAAACCAACTATTGATACTTTCTCACTGAGGCTGTTAAGTGCAGCCCATAATTCCTTATCTGCCCAAGAAATGGAGGCTGAATCGGGGGACTTCTCGGATTTCAGGGGTTCAGAGATTCTTCCTACAGTGATTCTCTCTCAGACCCGCCAGCTCCTCAGTCTTTTCCCATGGCTGGTACTTTCCAGGGTGGGCTGGTCCAGCCTGGAGCCCTGTCAGTGTTCTCCCATGGAGTTGGGAAGCACAAGCTATAATCTGTACGCCACTGCCCAAGTCTCCTTTTCATCTTTTCCCTAGTGTACATTCCCAAGAAGGCGACCTCCAAGGCACGCACCCCCCGCCAGCGGCAGCGCAAAACCCAGAGGCCTCCAGTTCCTCAGGCACCCAAGGAAATCCCTCCAGAAGCTGTGAAAGAGTATGCTGACATCATGGAAGGCCTGGTGGGGAGTCATCTGGCCACTGGGGAGTCAGAGGGAAGACAGGAGGAGGAAGAGCAGCAGCAGGAGGAAGGGATGTATCCAGACCCAGATCTCCTGAGCTACATCGATGAGCTGTGTTCTCAGGAGGTCTTTGTCTCCAAGGTGGGCTGGGCCTGGATATCTGGTTTCTAGCAGGTCCTGGGGTGGGAACTCCAGGGAACCCCTAGAAATTAGGTTCTATTCCATACTGAGAAATGTGTGTGCATGTTATGTGCATACATGTGTGATTGTGTGTAGCTGGTGGTGGTCATGGTTTATAACAACTTGGGGGAGGAGCTGTGGCTTCTCTAGAGCCTCTTGGCTCACAAGTTACCTCCTGTCAGACTCATCACTTTTCCTTCTGTTGCCCAGGTGGAAGCTGTCATTCACCCTCAATTTCTGGCAGATCTCTTGTCCCCAGAACAACAGAGGGACCCTTTGGCCTTAAGGGAGGAACTGGAGCAAGAAGAAGAACTCAGTCTTGCCCAGGTAAACCTGAGGGGTAGGGAATATCAGAATAAGAAGCTCATATGATTTTAGCTAATCCTACACTGTCTTGGATGGTATGATGACTTCTGGAGAAGAACAGCTTCAAGTACTGAACAGTAGGTAAGGGACTATGGACACGTAGGAAGAAGGAAGTGTAAGGGTTCAAAGCGTGGCAGTAAGGCCCAAGAAGGCGGTTAAGAGCTATGGTATCTGTCTTTAATATGGTCATTTAAGCCGCTTGCTTGCTTGCATTTTCTGCCCTGCCTATCCCCTCAGCCACCCCTCCCCACAACCATGTGTAGCATGCTATTTGTCCATTCTCCTTCCAGCTGGTCCAGAAGCGACTCCTGGCCTTGGAGGAGGAAGAGGGTGCAGAAGCACCTCTTAATTGCAGTGGAGCTCATCTGGACTCAAGTCCTTCTGTTTCGGATGAGGATGAAGATGCGGGTGGGCGGCTTCGGCCCTCACCTGGGCTTTGGGTGGCTGGGGGCACTGTTTGCCTTGGGAAGGCTGCTTCTCCAGGAAAGCAGGCAACAACAGTGCATGGTGGGCAGGAACAGGCCCTAGATGGCCTGAGGAGGATGTGCAGGGATGGGAACAACATGCCATCCCCCAGCAGCTGGGACTTGCACATAGAACTTGCAGCTCCACAGGGAACTAGAGGGCCCTTAGGTACAGAGAGAAGAGGGCCTGGGAAGGTTACAGACCAGATAGCCCCACATCAGGATGACTACCTAGGAAGTGCGGGGTCCCCTGGGCACTCCCTGGTGGCTGACGTGACTTGTGAGGCTCTGTCCCTTTGCTGGCAGGAAGGCTCCCAGCTCGAGTTATATCCCAGTTTGGATGTTGGACTTGCAGAGCTGGCTCCTCTGCAAGGACATGGGTTAGAAAAGCAGGTCCTGGGGTTGCAGACAGAACAGATAGGAAGTCTTGGAGTGCTGCCTCAAGGTAAGGAGCTGTTAGCAGTGCCCCAGGAGAGCTCTTCAGGAGTTATGTGGGGAGACGGCAGAGGTCCTCCTATGGTTCCGAGTTATGAGCAGAGCTTTTCCCCTAGAGCAGCTGAGGACAAGTTTGAGGATGGGGCCTCTTTCAGCCCAGGACGCTGGCTCAGCAGGGAGATGGATGCCGTAGGCTTAGAGTTGCCCTTACAAACTGAGGAAGTGTTGGAGAACTTCCATGATGGGGAACGTGTCCCTGAGCACCAGGGAGGCTGCCAGGCACTGGGTTCCAGAAGCAACATTTCTCTGGGTCCTGGAGAAACCACAGCACACGGGGATGTGGGGAGCAGTGCAGTTCCCTGTGGAGGCACAGATGCTACAGCTGTCCTAGAAAAGAGAAACTATAGCCTGGCCTTGAAGCTTAAAGAACAGAGTCCTGAAACTCTACAGGATTCCAGTGATCTGTGGGCTGAAGGTTGCCCCCCATTGCTGGCAAGCAGCATTGATGCCTCCACACTGGTTTCCAAAGAAACCCTCCCACCTGCTTGTCAAGGCAATGTCTTTATCCTGGGGATCCAGGATGCCTCTTCTCTCCCTGACGCCAGCCAGGAGGCAGGAAACAGAGGCAGTTCCATTTCTCTGTTGCAAACCACAGATCACAGCAACATACTAGATGCTAGAGATGGCTGTGTCCTCCAGTTAGGGGTCAGTGAAGACACCTGCACATTAAATTTTAATTCTTATGACCGCCAACGAGAGGGCAGGGAGGACACTGATTTGTTAAATCCTAAAGACCTTGCTCCCTTACCAGGGAATCGAGAGTCTTATGCACACAGGACCCCCAAATCAACATCTCCCCGGAGCCTTGGGAGAACTTCTCGTCGTTGGGGAGCGAGGGATGCCTTAGTTCTGAAAGCCTGTCCTATTAGTGAAACACGCAGTTCAGCTGGTAGGGCCAAAAGAAAGAAGGAGGATGAGGAACTCTCTCGCGTTGCCTACCTCTTGGCCTCTAAACTGAGCCTGTCACCAAGGCAGACTTCTTTCAGTCCTCACCCTGCCTCAGGTCTGTCCTCCACAGGCCAGGGGGTCCAGAGAGCATCCAGCCCCCTCTCTCCTGAGGCAAGAGGAGTCAGCCAATCTCCGCACCCTGTTGCCAAGTCTAGGAAGCGAGCTCTAGTTACAGGTCCAATCCCTGCTGAAAACAGGCCCTACCTGGGAGCTGAACTTGCGGTCTCTGGGGAGAAACCCCCAGCTCGACCCTCACACCCTCGAAAACGAAGGCGTGATAGTTTGGGCACAGGCAGAAGGAAGAAACGCCGTCGTAGCCAGTAGGGGGCAGAAGGACCTTCCTATTCCTCCTGCCATTTCTGCAGCCAGAGAGGCCCTTGAATAGATTTCACCTGGCTGCACACAAACCAGACACTTGTTCTCAGTTCTATGTTCTGTTGTTCTGCTAAAGTGGTTAGCGTGGGGAGGGCGGTCATACCAGCTAGTTGGAGGTGGTGTCCTGGTGGGAGGTGAAGGTGAAGTACTTTTGGAAGGAGTTGCATGGGAAACAAATGAATAAAGATTTTTTTGTTGGAAAATACTCTCAATGTGCTAATCTGTATTCACTTCTTGATCCTAGTGGGATAAGGCGCTATTAAGAAAGGAGGTGGGGTGGTCTTGGATTCAATAGATTGACACCCTTTTGGCCTTTAGCCTTATTCGGGCTCCCTGATAAGCCCCAACATTCCATTCCTCCCCTCGTCAAAGGCCAGGACTTGGTTTTGTGAGGGCTTCTCTGGATAGCCTAGCATTCTCTCTTCCCTTTTAAAAGTCTTTATGGAAAGATGCCCCTCCCCTTTTTAAACCTCGAATAGGTATCTTTTTAATTTTCTAAACCTAATTTTCTATAATTGTGTCTAGACGTAGCACCTTTTTTTAGGAGGGACCTTGTTTCTTCTTCCTTGAAGAGACTGGACAGAAGGGACTTAAACGTCCTCAATTCCTCCCATGGCAGAAAAACCCTCCTGTGTGGTTGGTCTGAGCTGCAGAGCGGAGGCATCCCTCTCAGTAGGATTATTAAATATGGAATAATAGTTAGCTATTTTTTAATCTCTAATGAGGCCACAAGAAGAGGGAATAGGCTGAAAAGAGGTTCGTGAATAAACCTGCTAAATGTGCATATATAGGGCACGATGACAGGGGGAAGCACATGAAACTGCAGGATTTCTGTGCAGAAAAGCACCATATCCAACTGGAGGTGGGGAGGATCCATCCAGCTTTGGCCAAGAGGACTGGCCTTGGGAACCTTCAGGATTGCCCAATGGGCAGCTGGCAACCGTTAATCCCTTTCCTTCCCAGCTACGGATACCATCAATGTGATTGAGCTTCATATTTTTTAAATAGATATAGATATATTTATATATAAAATAGTTTCTTACAAAAAACCCCAAACAAACAAAAGTGAAAATCAACTTAAAAACGAACAAACAAATGAACAATAACAAAAAAGCAGGAGCAGAGAGGGCTTGAGGCCCAGGGTCGGCCCCGGCGCTGCCCTGAGTCTGCGGGCTGGATGCTAGCTGGGGAGGTCGAGGCGCTCAGTCGCCCTTATGCTTGGGCATGTGCACAGTCCCATTGGCCAGAGCAGTGGGGCTGCCTGGGAATGAGGCATTTGGTGTCTGGGAGGGGTGCAGGTAGGTGCTGAAGAGCTTCCTGTGGACCGGGTCACGGAGGAAGAAGTCCTGGAATTGACCTGGACAGATAAGAGTGAGATGGGGAAAAGTAAAATGATATAAGGAGAGGAAGTGGGCACCCTGCAGTTTTCTCAGAAGTGGTATGTTTTGTCCGTCTCGTTTCTGCTTCACTTCTCAAATCCAAGTTTACGTCCTTTCTGCCTTCTTAGCCAGTTCCTCCCATTCTTCCCTCTCACATGTTCTGATCCCTGGCACTGGCCACCAGGCCTCAGTCCCTCCCAGCCCAGTGCTGAAGGTGCCCTGAATGCCCATGTGGGCTGAGAAGGCAATGACTCACAGAGGGAGAGGCCTTGGTGGGGTCCTGCCTGGCACAGGTCAGCATGCAGAGTCTCGGCAGCAGGGCGGGGGGAGCCCAGCAGCAGGTGCAGGATGGTGCTGAAGCCGTCTTTGCACAGCAAGTGTCCGGGGCCCTCTGCTTGCTTCTCTGCAAACAGCTAGGAGAGAAGGAGACACAATCAAGCCCTCTCCTCAAACCATCACCCCATGCTCTCCAGGAAGGTCTGCCTGACAGGCTCCTCCTCTTCCAACACTGTAAAGCACTGGTCCTCCCTGCCCCTCTGGGACCTTTCTGCAGGAGAATTCTAACTTCAGAATTGCTGCCCTCTTCTTGCTCCCAGCATGTCTTAACATAGACACTGGGGCTCTGCAGTTCATAGTGTGGCACGGGTGGAGAGCAAGCACCTACTATCTAGAAGTTACTGGTAACAGCACACTACACAGGCTTCTTGGTGGGGTGAACAGCACCACCATGTTGCCCCACTCCTCCAACCCCTGGTACCTCAAAGGCCAGGCGAGTCAGCTCCTCTAGGCCTGTGCCCCCATCCAGAGCTGCCAATGCAAGGGCCACATCTCGGAAGTCCACCAAACCGTTGGCATCCTGGAGTGTGAAAGGGAAACCAGGGCAACATGGGGGACCAACCCAACATCCTCCCTCTTGCTCTGGATTTTGGCTCCTTCCTCTTCTCAGCAGGCTCAGGGGTGACTCCTATGTCTATTTCCTTTAGAACCGAGAGCCCTAAACTTTCCAGGATTCCTGATAGTTCTCTCAGGTCATGGGTTTGCCCAAGCTATACCCCCAAGTCACCTGATGACACAGCTCTCATAGCAATGTTAGGGAATCCCTCAGGAATGCTGAAGTTAGCATTGAGTGTCTGACCTATCACTGAGGGCATTCCTGGCCTCCAGGCTGGAAAAACTGGTTCTCTCCTGATTCATCCTGTGGGAGAACTGGTCTTACAGACTAAAAGGGAGGGGGGGGGGGGCACTGGCATAATTTCTTACAAAAAGCCCAAGAAGTATGCCGGCCAACTCTATGAGGGAACCCTGGCATTCAGGCTTGGGTTCTGTTCTGCTGTAGGATAAGTGGGGAAGCTCCTTGCAGACACGGTCTGCCCCAATCTAAGAAATCAACACACCTGGTCACTCTGTCCCTTCAAAGGATGTTGAGAGCCACAGTCTGCATCTTAGATTTAAAAAAAACAAAAACAAAAAACAACTGCTCCTTGGGATTACTGGTGGTTGTTTATAAGCATTAAGAATCTTCTAGGGCAATCTTATTATAATTTGACATGAAATAAAGGTTTGCCAAGGTTTTTGAGAAAGTTCAGGAATTCCCCAGAGAAGTCAGGGGATATTTAAAAAATTTGCAAATACTTCTGGGTCTCAAACTCTTTACTATCGAACCTGCCAGCGCTGTCTCCTCCACGTCACCTTCCCATCTAACCTCCACGCAGTGCCGCCACAAGGTCGCATGATCCTTCATCTTTGCCAATCCTTAAAGTGGCTTTGGAAAGTTACGGACCTCACCAACCGATTATTTCTCCATTGTTCCACCCCACAATGATTAAGACACTGCTCTGTGATGCACTGGACACTATAAAAAGAGGAACTCCCCAGGAGACCTCAGAAGTTGGCCGTCTGACAACAGCTGTTAGAACATCCCGCACAGAGTCCAAACCAGCCATCTAATGCGACTGACACAGCCACTCGGACACCATCCCTAAATGCTGAGCTCTGCATTCTTCAGTCCAGCTCCTTTACCTTCTGGAAGTAGCTAAAGGCACTAGCCACGGCCTGAGGGTCAGAGAGCTGTAGCTGCCCGGCAAACTCGTCCTGGTTGATCATTCGACTCCGGCCTGGCTCTGCCTCAGTGTCCACACAGCCAGGGGACAGCCTACAGTGGAATTGTTGAAGGCAGAGAAATAACTCAGTTTCTTTCTGGGCACACCACCCAGTGGGACCTTGGCCCCAGCCCCAAGAGTTTTCCAATGTAGGTGCCGCCGTTGTTTTTCTAAGATACACTCTGACTCATCGTCCCTTGAGAGCCGTTCTCACTTTATTCACTGGGGTAATTACTTATCTACCCCTCCCCCACCTCCTTCCTTTTCCCCATTCTCTCTTAAAAAATTCTTCTATTTTCCCACTTTTTTTAAAAAAAGACTTTCCTTCCTCCTTCCCACTCTCCCTTTTCTTATTATTTTTCTGTCTCTACATGACACTGCCCATTCACTCATCTTCAAGGTCACTTACCCAGCCTTGCGAAGAATCTTCCCCAGTTCCCAGAGCTGTGGTTCCAATGCTACCTTCAGCCGGCCCACCATAATCACGGGCAAGCTCCCTACAAACTCACACTCTGTGGCTGGAATGCCCAGGGCCCTACAGGATGAAGAGGAATGGAATGGAGGGGGAATGAGGCAGAAGAATCTTCTGAGGGTCCATTCCTGACTGACCTGCTGACTAGGGAGAGGACATTAGGCCCCTTTAACTCCCTCCCACCCCAGTCTCAGCTGTCCAACAGCCCCTTCCCCACTGCTCACTCCCCCATCTTTGCCTCGAACCCTCAGCCTTCCACCTGCTCCTGTGGTCCCTTTGCCCTGTATAGCTGCCCCAGGAAATAATCTGGGGAACACTCACTGTGCCATAACCCTCTGGACATTGTTGGCGTAGAGGGTGGGGTCCCTGCTCTCCGCTGGGCTGGGGTGGTACACGGGAAGGAACTGAAACAGACACACACTTCTCATCAGGACCTCAAAGCCAGGGTCACCCCTCCCACCCCACCATGGGGGCCATACCTCCACATCCACGATGCTACAGGGCTGAGAGGCTGTGAGCCAGAGGACTTTGAGTCTAAGAGAAGAGAGGCTTCAGAGATTCCCTAATCTCTCACTTGGAGCTCCTCCCACCCGGAACACTGATATAAAAACGAACTCCTAGCGATAAAGTCAGCTGGGTAAATATGCAGTTGGGAGACAGAGAGAAGGGCCAGGAAGGTGGGAGGAAAAGTGAGAAGCTCTGCAGGGATGCGCCAGAGGAAGAACTGCAGGTGAGAAGAGGTCTGAGTAACTGGGAAAAGGGCACGAGACAGGCCTGACGGTGCTGGTTCTCAGTAAGAGACAACTGAGTGAGAAAGTCACTTAGAAACAGGGAAGAAAGTTAAAAGGAGCTATAATCACAGGAGGCATGATTAGGCGGGATAGCTCAGAGCATTTCAGATCCCATTGGGAGGTCAGAACAAAACAGTAGGAAATAGACATCTCCTCCTCTAGAGTTCCCTTGTTCAAGAATGAAGGGCTGCTGGCCTTGTCTAGAGATTAGAAGATGGGCCAGGAATTTTCTGATGAACCCTGCCCTCTACCCTCGCCCCAGGACCACCAGAACTCACACTCCAGGGCCCCTCCAAGCCCAGCTGGTGGTGTCCTATGGGAGAAGAAGAGGTGAAGGGAGAAACGCTTTACTTCTCTTCCTTGGAACCGGCCACTTCTCTTTGAGCAGAGCCCCAATCTGCTCTGGCCCCACCCCCACATGCACACCCCATCAGGGCACTACCAGTTTTTACCCATGAGGGCGAATTCATGCTCCCTTTCCCCCTTCTCTTGGACTGAGTAAGACTCACCAGACTGTTGGGGTAGCGGATGAGGACGGGTTGCACAGGAACCCCTGCGATGAAGGCTCCTAAATCCCATTTCCACCCCCACCCCCCAGGCAGAGGTTAGTACATGGAGGGAACTAACGGGCACGAACGGCAGGAGTCAGGGGCAGTTCTCAGTTGAGGTCTGGCCTTGCCCTGTTTCATTTACACGTTTCTCTCTGACTTCTCAACGTCAGCTAAGTGGTTTCTTACCTTCCATCCCCCCCACCCCGACACTTCTCGGGTTATTCCAGAGTCCTTCTTCAAATCTGAGGCTCCTTTTTTCTACAGCCCTACCACCCACTACTGTTTTATTCACCTGGTTTGAATTTAAGCAAAGCCTTCTTATTGGAACAGGTGCCTTCAGGAAAGAACAGTACCTGGGGAACAAACCAAGGGAGCAGAATGAAGCAGGGTAGGCTGTGGGAGAAGGTAGAGGAAAGAGAAGCCTCTTTAGGGGCACATCGGAGGTGAGGAGACAGTCTTAATGCCCTTACGCACCTGGGGCCACTTGCCTCCTGAGGTAGCCCGCCTTCGGACTTCCTCCACCACCCTGCGCCGAGAAGCCGGGTCGTGCCGGGATACGAGGATGGCTTGGTTAAAGCGAAGAAGGGCTGGGGTCCAGAGAGTATACAAGGAGTCACTTGGTTCCTACCAGGTGGGCATTAACACCTGCAGCCTCCCCTCCTTCAACAGTACGAGATGCTTCTCAGTTATTATCTCTTTGCTCTGGGGACCCTCCTTTTATTGTATGTTGTCCTTTTAGGGAACTGATGAGAGCTCCCTCCAATACCATCTCTAAGCCCCAGCCCTCAGAGTCTACGAGGGGGATTCACAAATGGTATTCATTTGCATCTCATTTGCTCACATCAGTCAATCTCCTTTAAAGTCTGCCCCAACAGTGAGGTCAGTTCTCCCCAGAGCATGCCCATCTGATTCCTGTCTTTTTTGTCTGGAGTTTTCATCTCTCCCCTTTACCCCTTTTAAACTCTCTCACCTCCAATGACAGGCACAGAAAGGTTCTCAGCTCTGGATACAACCTTGGGCAGGTCACAGGGCAGAAGAACAATGGGGTCAAAGAAGGTAGAGTGGGGGGCGGCAACAAGGACAGGGGCTTGGAGGCGAGAGGCCCGCTGGCCCCGAACACGAATCCGGAGGAAGCCCAGGAGGAAAAAGAGCAGGCGGCTGAGGCCCAGCACTCCGTTGTGGCACACAGTCCTGCAGGGCAAGGGGGGGGCGTCAGTGGAGGCAGAGAGTCTGATCCTCCTCACCGCGCACCCCCACCCCCCAGGCTTAGGCACCTGGAAAGTAAGTGCCCTTTTGCCCTCTATTACTCTGGCCAAGGGGGTGGAAGTCTCTGACTGCCTTGGGACAAAAAGCAGGGCCTATCACTTAGTGCTGAGGTTCTGGGTATCAGGTCTGAGCCTGGCTGACTCATCTCACCTTGCCAGGCTGGGTACCAGAGCCTCAGTACCCTCTCCCTGCTCTTCCCAAAGAAGAGCAGAATAAACAACAGCCAACAGAAGTGAGAAATAGGGTGTCTGGGGGCTGATCCCCCACTTACTTCCTCCATCCTGTAAGTGGCTCCTGAAGCTGCTCCTCAGAAAGACCAGAGACTTGCAGCCAGGCAAAGGGCCAGAGGAGAAAGAGGACAATAAAGGCCAGAAGCACTCGGATGGGGGCCAGTATTGTCCCTAGGAGGCAGAACTGCAGAAGGAGGGAGAGAATGTCACTTCAGGGCTGGGAGACGCTTCCTCCACATCTTCCCCTTTCCCACAAGGATGGACCCAGGAGCAGAGAGTCCCACCCCTGTAGACCAGGAGACAGGTGGTGTGGGAACAGGAGACTGAGCTGGCATCCACGGTGGGATGAAGATATAAAGGAAAACAAGTGGATTAAAGATGAATAGGATTGGGACCTCATTTTCTTATCTTTCAGTTGGTCCCTATCCCACCTATAAAACTGAATGTCATCAAATGCATCGAGCACTTGGAGAGGCTGTTAAGGGTATTTAATGATAACCCATGTGAACCACCCAGCACAGTGCTTTATGCGCAGTAGGCTAGAGATAGTTCCTCCTCACCCACGTCCCACTCCATAAATAGCTCCCAAGTCCAACAGAAACCAGAGTGGTTCTTTCCACTTTGGGCCTGGGAGGCAGAGGTTTGGAACACACAGAGATCCACTTTTCAGGCCGTGGGCCAGTCTCCAGGTCTGCCCAATAGCACTCACCTAGTACTGGGGAGTGGGGGAATAGAAGAAAGAGTTCAGCCCTACTCCGAAGGACAGGGGTTGCCTGGAGCCAGGGTGACTCCAAGGGATGCTCAGGGGAGAGTGCAGGTAAACAAACCGAGCCCCAGTAGCTCGCCTCAGGTGAGGTAACGGCAGCAGAAACCTTGGACACTCACCAAACCACTCATCAGTTCCGCTAGGCTGGTGCGACCCTGCACTTCCTGTGGCCAACCCCCTTCTCAGCCTCCCCCCTCGCCATGAGGTGCTGCAGTGCAGGGTTGGCGGGGAGGGGAGGGGGGAATGGAAAGAGGGGGCGTTGTAAGGGCACAGGGACGCAGACCCCGGGCCCAGAAACCCGTTTCCTCTAATTCAGAGCCTCGGAGCATTCAGCACGCCTCTGCCCCCACCCACGGCTTTCCGTAGCCTTCAGCTCCTTCCTAGCCCACCGGCCTCCGCAAGATGTAATTCGCCTTACCCAGTGTCCTCCATTTCTGCTACCCCTTGCTCCCCTGCAGTCCTCCATTCTCACCTAGCCAATTTCTCCACACCTTGGAGCTTGCCTATCGCCCAAGCCCGCGTCCTCTCCAGGGCTCCTAGCTCATCCCCACCACCCCCATGTGCGCATCCCCGGACTCCCACCCCGCAAGCCTCCTTTCCGGATCCCTACCCCTGTTTTTGCCAGAGCTCTAAACGGCCTCCTTTTCCTATCCCCAGAAATCATCCGGACGTCCCCCGCCTAACACCTTACCTTAATCCTCTGGAGGCGGGAGAGATGTAGCTCGTGCACGAACGGGTTGGGGGGAGCTGAGGGTGCGGAGGTGGGTTCCAGGGGGACGCAGTCCCCCGGACTTCCCTGGCTCATAGCGGCTGGAGGAGGTGCGAGGGAGGGCGCCCCGGCCGCCGCCCCCCGCCCTGCTCTGCAGAGCAGCAGCTGCGGCAGCAGCGGCGAGGCGACCTCACTCCGGCCCCGGCCCCGCCTGGTGCCGGGCTGAGGGGCGGGGAGCAGGCGACGCGACCCGGCCCGCGTTGTCAGGGAGCCGGCCGAGGGGCGGGGCTTCCAACGCCCCGGCGCCCCGGCTCCCCTGCGCCCGCCGCTGCGCCCGCAGCCCCTCCGGCCATTGTTATGCGGCGGCCGGATGCTGGGGCGCGGCGCCCGCCCAGGGGAACGTCCTGCGGCCTGGCCCTCCGGGTGTTCCTCTCTGACGGTCCGCCGTCGCCTGCCTGCAGGATTCCGGCTGGAAACCGGTTTGGGGCTTCGAAGTGGCGCTGAGCCAAGACAGCCCTCCCACCGAGCTCCCGCGTCTAGGTCACCCTGCGGGCGCAGACTAGGGTGGGGTCTTATGGCGGATGAGAATGGAAGGACCGGCGAGCCCGCAGCTCGGGGGGCGAGGTGGGGGCCGGGTCTCGCTCCTGGGTGCTGCTGCCCCTCCGAGGCCGACCACCTCGCCTTCCAGGTCCGGGCGTTGCCATCGCGCGGGGACTCGAGGCACTCGCGCCCTCTGGCGGCCACGGTGTGCCGCACATCTCTCGGCCTTCGGGTCCTGGCAGCACTAGGCAGCGGTGCTTGTTTTCGTGTGAGGACTCCTGGAACCCACCGTCGCCAGCAACTTCAAGAGGCTGGCCCACATGCTTCCCACGAGCCGACAGGCCAGGGTGGGGAGGGGCAGTGGGAACCGGGAAAGCTGGGATGACTCCAGAGTCAACCCAGGTTTTCCTTCTAGTGTCTCCTTTCTATTCCTGTCTGTCTCCACTGTGTAAGTGAGAGGGCAACTACCTTTCACCCCCAACCTACAAACTTTCCTAGAAAAGTCATAAACTAGTCAGCCCTTGGTTGTCAGGTGGTGGTGAGACCAGGGAATTGGGTGGACTTTGAGACCCACAGCCAGTGTAACGAAGCTGTCTTGGGTTCACCTTGTTTTATTTCTTCTGCAACCCTGTCAATCACCACTTCTTGAGCGTAGTGAAGACAATGGCAGATCAGTGGGCAGCTGCGTCATTGGGTACCATTAATCTTTCATTGGAAGGGGAATCAGGCAAAACCCAGAAGTCACTCTACTTCTCTCCAGACCTCAACCGTCCCATAACTGACCCACTTACACTCCGGCATAAGTCCTTAGGGAGAGAGCAGTCAGCATTCTCTGAGAAATAAAAAGATATCCTAGTCAAGACTTATTTCTTAAAGGTTTTTAGAGAAGATTTTGTAGCTGTCTTTTATCTATTTTTAAATTAATAGTGATTTCCAGCTTTGAGATATTATTGACATATAACAAATAAGTTTAAGGTGTACAATGTGGTGATTAGATACAAGATACATCTTTTACCTACAATTTAAGGGAAGGCAGGTTACTGTATATCTTGGGTTTTCCAAGGTGGTTTCAATAGTTTAATAATTTAAAAAAAATTAAGGCAGTTCATTAAATGCATAATGACATATAATTTGCTTTTTATGCCTTGAATATTTTACATAAATTATCTAAAACCATACCAAGAGGAGTTATTAAACTTAGGACTCAAACCCATAGAGTAATAATAATTATATGCAAATTACTATGTTATTAAATTATGGATAACCACATAGTATCAATATATAGAGAAAGTTTTTCTTTCTTTTTCTGTCCTTACTTGAGGATTCCAGAGAGAGGAGGAAGGAGGGAGGAAGAGAGAGACATCAATGGGAAAGAGAAACATCAATCGGTTGCCTGCCATACAGGCTTGCACTGGAGATGGAACCTGCAAGCCAGGTCTGTGCCCTGACAGGGGATCAAACCCACAAACTTTTGGGGTATGGGACAACGCTCCAACTACCTGAGCCACTAACCGGGGCTAGAGAATGTTTTGATACTAACTTCTAGTTCTTTCTCTCTGGACCTGATTAAAAACCCTTACAAAGTATGTCTGTGTGGGTTTCTATTCTTCCATCATTTGTTTTGTTCATCTTTCATGTCTCTTGCAATGTTCTTGCTCCTAGCCACTCTCTACCAGGTTGTAACTTCATTGTTTCAGATTTCTTATCATTGATTGCAGAGCAATCTAAGTGTTTGTGGCAATTCTTAACATTTTAAATGTCTTCATTACCTTTTGCTAAAATGTGCTATTAGCTGCTTCTTACCGTGGACCAGTTTCTTAGTTTTTGCTCCTCTGCTTGCTTTTTTCTAATTCAGAGGCTCTAGTATAATTCATTCTGCCAGTGCTGATGGGCCAGAGGTTTCATACATTTTGTCTTTGTAGAGTAACTCTTCAGATTTGTAGTGGACATGTTGGTTTTTTCCTCCCCTTTCCTCCTTCACAGAATTCTGATTTAGTTCCGGTATCTAGCTGCCCCCAAGCCCGTTTGCCTCAGGGGCAGGCAGGTTGGGTGGAACCCCTCTGAGGTAATCCTTTTCTCCTGGTCAGAGACTGATTTGGAATGGTGGTGTGACCCTGGGAGGAGACATGAAGGAAAGTCAGCCAAGGAGCTTCTGGAAAATTTCCTCACTCTTCATGAGAATGCCTTACAAATTAACACCCTCTTTTTATCCTCTGGACGTTGGTGAGTGTGACTCCTCGGACTTCTGGGGACATTTTGCCACTACCTTGAGGATCAGCTATCACTAGGATGGCAGAGTGGTGAGATGCGAAGAGTCTGGATATTTGATGACAGAGTTGAGCCTCTGAGCAAACCGATTTGAAGTCTGAAGTACTTCTGGATCCTGTTAGAAGAGAAAGTAAATTTTCTTGCTCATTAAACCAGTTTGAGTCAGAGACTTTCTTAGGTACAAAAATCCACTGCATTAGATTCCTATTACTTTGTAACAACTTGCCATACAATTAGCAGCTCAAAACAGCTTTCTCGTATTATCACAGTTTCTCTAGGTCAGAAGTCCAGACTCAGCTCTGCTCAGGGTCTCAAAAGGCTGAAATCCAGGTGTTGGCAGGGCCATGGTCTTTTCTGGTGGTTGGAGTAGGGAAGAGCTGCTTCCAGGTCTTCTTAGTTGGCAGAATTCATGGCAGCTTGATTCTCAGCCAGCACCAGAGAGGTGTGGCTACTCTGAGTGGCTGACATCCACATTCTCTTTTACAGGCTTCGCCTGAGGAGGTCAGGCTCATCAGGGCAGTAATGCTTTTGATGAACTCAAAGTCAACTAATTAGGAATCAGGGATCTTAACTGCATCTGAAAATACCAGTCACCTTCGCCATATGATCACGTGGGTGGTATCACCTCTGCCATATTCTGTTGTTAGAAGCAAGTCAAGGGGAGGGCGTTCTACAAAGGCATGCACACTAAGGGGGCAGGAATCCTAAGGCCGTTCTAGAGTGCGTCCACTCTAGACACCAACAGATTCAGGGTTCAGGATGAAGACTTTCCCCATTGTGGAGAAATACCCTCGTTTTTTCCCGAGTAAAATTAAATTCCTCTCTTGTTCAGTGTTTATTGTTTAGCCACTCCACACTCACAAAGCCAGGAACAATTCTGAAATGCAGATAGGAACAAACGGTCTTAGAATACAACAAAGGGAACAACTAAGTAGATCATATCTCAAGAGAGACCTTCTGAAAGAGGGTCATTTTCATTCAATCTGGATGAAAAAGGAGTTGTAAAGAAGTCAGGGAGGGACAAGTTAGACAGAAATAGGGGCACTTAATCACAGAAGAAAATTAATGAGGGTGTGAATGCACCCATGTGGTCAGGTTGCTAGAAAGATAATGATAGATTAGGCTGGGGAAGAGATTGAGAGATATTGTGCAAAAACTTTAAAGTATTCTAAATAAGTTGCACTTGTCCCTACCTCTAGAAAAGAGTAAGCCAAAGTCAATAAAAAATATGGCAGTGTTCTGTGGAAGTTTCATATACATCTGCATAGTAATATGTATAATCATGCATTTTGTGGCTATATAGATAATGTGAATTCTATTCTTTATTAAGCTTGCAGATAATATTTGGTGTTTCTACGGGTGTCTAGACTCCTTGGAATTACTCCATTAAGTAGTATACCTAGCATATTTGACCCCTGGGTGGGCCCATATGATGGGATTGTGCCCTTGTAAGAGAGGCCAGAGGGCTTGTTGTCTCTGGGACTTGTGAGCACACAGTGAGAGGCTACCGTCTGCAAGCCGAGGAGGAAGCCCTCGGTATAAATGGACCATGACCTCACACTTTCAGCCTCCGGAATTGTGAGAAAATAAATTTTGATTTCTTGGGTCACTAATGGTATTTTGTTGTGGCAGCCTGAGCTAAGACACTATCTCTATGCTATCATTGTTTATCTCAAACATACTGTTTAAATATAGGCCTATGGAGTACCCCAGGGGCTGGAGACAGGAAGGATGCAAGTTATCTGAAATAATTCCAGATGTTTGCAAACTTAATCTCTAAATGAGTGGGAATAGCTACTGAGTCTGTTTGTGTCTGGGACCAATTGTATAACAGAATTCTTCAGTTAAATCCCATGTAGAATATGATGTTTACTAAAAGGTGTGTACTAAAAAGGTCCAACTGGAAGCTTAAATAAATGTTATTAAAACTCAAAAGTCACTAGAGCAATTATTTAAAACTTGGACTATTTTTTTTGAGAAGTGTTTTATCATTGACATTGTCCAGAATTGCTGGCACATAGTGATAATTGAATGCTGACTGATTTTTAGACAGTTTTATTATTGGTTTTATATTCTCTACAGACAATGCGCACTCTTATGGTCTGTACCTGGGGCTGACCCTCTCCATCAACCTGCCCTTGGTACTCTGCTGACTCCATGGTCTTTTAGGTGTTTGATAACCACTGGTCTAGCTTGGGAGACTAGGAAGATTTGGGGTTGGCTTGATTTAAACATACTCACCCGGAGGCACCAGCCAGATCCAGGTGGTATTGTCTAGTAAGACTTTAAAAATGTGGATTTGGGGCTTGGGATGGAGATAAAGATTTTGGAGGATATATGCATATGGTAGAGAAATAAAAATCAGGAGTGTGTTTTTCACACACTTCTGGGATCAGATGTATTTCTATTTGTCTCAGAGGTGCCTTAAGCCAGGAAGGAATACTTCTGGCAAACCATCTTGTCTGTTTTCAATTTGGTTAACAAGTATTTATTGAGCAACATATATGTACCAGATGCCCTGCTGAGTGCTGGGAGTATACACATGTGGGTGAGTTGGACATAATTTATTGTGGTTGTGAAACCTGAATTTCAGCTTCTTCATCCCATCTTATTCTTGAGTCAGGATTTATAGTGGACCATTTTTTGAAATGTCAATAAGCAAAAAGCTCATTAAATGCCAAGCCAGATTGTTTTTTCAGGAGACAAAGGTTGTACTGCTCTTCAGTAGGAATAGCACATGCCTGATGCCTTCATTCTAGGTTCACCAAGAATGTCTTTGGAGAGGTATGAGATTGGGGAAATGAAAATCACAAACTTTAGCATATTCAAAACTATTCAAGATAGGCCTGAAATGAGAAAAAATGTCTTAAAAGGGGAGCTTACTACATAAAGGCACATGTGAGCAAGGGACAAGGGGAGATTCCATCTCTGTGGTTCTGAGTTTACCACAGTGCTGAATGTACTTGTTTAATAAATGTTTTCTGGTGTTTGAGAGTCTCGGAATGTTTTTTTTATCCTCTCCCAAGGACATTCTTTTTCACAGCTTTCTGCCCCTCTCACTTCAGGACATTTTTTCATTGCTTTTAGAGAGAGAGGAAGGGAGAGAAAGCAATGTCATGCAAGAAAGAAGCATCGATTGGTTGCCTTCTGCATGTGCCTGGACCGGTGATTGAACCCACAACTTGGGTGTGTACCCTCACCGGGAATGAAACTGCAACCTTTCGGTTATGGGACCACACTCCAAGCAGCTGAGCCACACTGGCCAGGGCAAGAGTCTTAGATTTTTTAAAAAGCAATACCTGGTGTAGGTTCTTGGACACCCCCTGTTCCTCTGAGAATCACCCAAGTCCCAAGTCCAGGAGCCTGGAATAATGTCATCACTGTACTTTAGTGATGCAGACAGCGGCCTGCAGTGTCCACAGTGTCATGGTTGTGGTGGCATAATGGTTGTGTCCTCGTCGTCATGGCTGAGACATGAGACAAATTCACACAGACTACCAAGTCCTGTGGAGGAAAAGGGAAGGCATGGCCACTCTCTGAGTGAGAGAGAGCGAGCGAACAAGCCCACCTGGATAGACTTTTATTGTTTTTCTGGGCACATTACATTGAGGGTGGTTTTCATTTCCTATACACAGGTCCTCATTACATCAAGAAAGGAGGATATTTGCAAATGTAAAGGGGAAAGTGGTTGAACTGGTTACACTCGTCCTTGGAAGACTTTAGCATGGATTTTAGGAAGTTGCAGTAAGCCCTTGCTGCCTCAATTCCGGATGAGGGATTTTAGCAAAAAGCAAGTACAATGCAGGCCTGATTCCCCACGGGAGAACCTGTCCATGGGTGTGGGTCCTGTGTCGCTCTCCACTGGTCTCTCTGAGTGGGAGCTGGGCCCACACCACACAGGGCGGTCTCCCATACCTTAATGACTGCTCTGAGATCTGCATTCATGTGAACTTGATAGAATACCATGCTACTAACTAAAGGACTATCTTTCATGTTTACAAAGAAAGATACCACTACTGTCTGAGAGACTTTTTCCAGCCTTGGTGTTAGATTTGCATTAATCCTTCCCGGGAATAATGGTATGAATCTGAGTTGCCAGAGTGAGTAGGGTGAGAATAAAAAAAACAGCCCTGACTCTGGCACTACTGAATACTTCGTGGGACTTCTTTGCTCGCAGCGCACATCCACTCGCTCTTCCCACACACTCCCTGTCTCATGTTAGCTGCCTCTGCAGCCACTCCCTCCTACTACCTCTTTGTCCCAAGCCTTAGTGTTTCCCGGTAGCAACCAAAGAGATCTGTTTCCTGCCTTCTTATTTTTCTTGGAGAAATACAATTTAAGCTTTGATAAAAGATTGAGAACGAGCAATGAAGTATGGGAGAGAGCTAGGTTAGGAACTGTGTGTGGAGTCGGGGAGGAGTGGATGTGGCAGGATGTGCCTAGAGGCAAAGCCATGCATGAGTTCAGGTATTAGTCATGTGGCAGGGCCGAGCACGGTGCCTGGGGGGCGGGAGGCCCTTCAGAATTGTTGGTTAAATGCAACATGTTTATTGTATTTTTATACCATATTTTATTTTTTCTTTTTAAAATATATTTTATTGATTATGCTATTACAATTGTCCCATTCCCCCCTTTATTCCCCTCTGCCTTGTGCACCCCCTCCCACCCGCGTTCCACCCCCCCTTTAGTTCATGTCCATGGGTCATACATATAAGTTCTTTGATTCTACATTTCCTATACTATTCTTAACCTCCCCCTGTCTATCTTCTACCTACCATTTATGCTACTTATTCTCTGTACCTTTTCCTCCTCTCTCCCTACCCACTGCCCCGCTGATAACCCTCCATGTGATCTCCATTTCTGTCATTCTGTTCCCGTTCTAGTTGTTTGCTTAGTTTGTTTTTGTTTTTGTTTTAGGTTTGGTTGTTAATAACTGTGAGTTTGTTCACTGTTCATAGTTTTGATCTTCTTTTTCTTAGATAAGTCCCTTTAACATTTCATATAATAAAGGCTTGGTGATGATGAACTCCTTTAACTTGATCTTATCTGGGAAGCACCTTATCTGCCCTTCCATTTTCAATGATAGCTTTGCTGGATAGAGTAATTTTGGATGTAGGTCCTTGCCTTTCATGACTTGGAATACTTCTTTCCAGCCCCTTCTTGCCTGCAAGGTTTCTTTTGAGAAATCAGCTGACAGTCTTATGGGCACTCATTTGTAGGTAACTGTCTCCTTGTTTCTTGCTGCTTTTGAGATTCTCTCCTTATCTTTAATCTTGGCTGATATAATTATGATGTGCCTTGGTGTGTTCCTCCTTGTATCCAACTTTTTTGGGACTCTCTGATCTTCCTGGACTTCCTAAAAGTCTATTTCCTTTGCCAGATTGGGGAAGTTCTCCTTCATTATTTGTTCAAATAAGTTATCAATTTCTTGCTCTTCCTGTTCTCCTTGTGGCACCCCTATGATTCGGATGTTGGAACATTTAAAGATGTCCTGGGAAGAGAGAGGGAAGATGGCGGCGAGTTAGGAGGAACAGAGTTTACGTCTTCCTACCCACTGGTTGATTTTCTGAGGAACGGGGCGAAAACCCAGCAGTATTCCAACACATATGATGATTGATGCCCAAGATTACAGGGGAATTTGAACATTCACACGGTAAGCAGAGAGCATCGGAAGGAAAGGGTCCCCATCGGGACAAGCCCGGGGAGCGGGGTGGGGCTTCGGTCCCAGACCCGGCAGCCG
>PVJI01016332.1:0-38513 GCA_004026765.1 Micronycteris hirsuta
CTCTCTTGTCCACACTAGATAAAGTACAACTCACATGCCATAGACAGTTTCCATGGTGGTGACCACGCCAAGGCTGAGAACAGTATAGAGTGTAATGAGTGCACATGAGTTCCCAGTTCAACTCCCGTCTCTGCTGTTCACCAACTGTATGGCCTCATGCAAGTTATGTAACCTCTCTGAACTTCAGTTTCATCATGTTATAAAATTGAGCTGATGACCTAATAGTTCATACCTTAAAAGTTCATGACTTGCTGTGAAGAGTGAATGAAATTACACATGTAAGACATTTAGAATGATTCACAGCATGGCATAAATACTCAATCATTATTATTGTTATAATGAAGTCCTTTTGGGGGTAATTCATTGCATATTATACACAAGAGCTCTGTATTCTTTGGCATATCATGAAGAGTTAGTTTAGGGACCGCTGAATTTGTATTTATCAAATGTTTATAGTATCTTTCAAATTTAAGTCCCTTTCTTTGTAAATAAATGTGGTTTAACTAGCACCATTTTATGATGAGTTAAGTCTACTTACACAGAAGGTTACAAAGAAGAAAGGAGAAAAATCTTGCATATATCTAAACCCACCTCCCGACCCCAACAGAAAGCCACTTCCCACTGGAAGGAAGAGACAGAGGAACCCATCATGCATAAGCCAGTTGGGAAGCTTGTTTTCTGAGCCTGAGGTCAATAGTGAAACATGAATAGATGTGACCTTATGTTAATATAAGTCATCAAATAGACATTGAGTACCTGATAAATAAAGCACTAGATTTAGTGCATAAAAGAAATATTCAAAAGTTTCCCTTAAAGAAGTGATGTGTGCTCTTGCACTATACTCTATTTCAGATATCACACCAATACCTGGAGCCTGAGACTGTTCTTACTCTTCCTGCTGGAATACAAGATGAGTTCTTCCAATGCAGTCTCACTTTACATACTTTACATACTAATGTAATACTTTACATACAGAGTAGGTGTCCTGTAAGTTACAGTTTAGTCAAAGCAAATTGAAATGCCTGCCTCAGTCCTGCCATGATCACCTCAGAAATGTACCTCCATTGAGCATTTCTGAAACCAAGTTTCGGTCAAAGGCAGGAAACAACGGTCTCCTTCATGTAACACAGAAACTGAAGTGAAACTAGCAGCCAGGTTTTTAAGACCTGTGGTTGCTGATCCTCCTCTCTCTTCTCCTTCTATCAGCCCTGCCTCCAGTTGACTTTTATCTGAATCTTCCAACCAACTCCTGTAGTTAATTTGTTTGGGATATCATTAACCCAGAGTTCCTCTCCTATGGAGCCAAGGCACAATTTTGAACCTTCAGTGGAAATTATAATTAGTCTGTAATGGCTTAAATATATAAGTTTCTTTTGACTGAAAATCACAGAAACCAATCCTGACAAGCTGATTTAAAAAGAAGAAGAAGAAGGATATAAGGAGAGAAGTGGAATTTTTTGGAAGGATATTAGTGTTTCCTTCAAGAATTTAAGGACAAGCTGAACAACAATAAGGAACCAGCCCAGTGATCACGACAGCTCTGAAGCTTTCAGAAAATTGAACTGCCTGCCTTGGTCCTGCTCTGATCACTTCAAAAATGTACCTCCACCAAGTGTTTCTGAAACCAGGTTTTATGTCAAAGGCAGGAAACAACAGTTTCCTTCACATATGTATATACTTGAGAAACTGAAGTTAGTGGACTTTCTCTCCAGAGAAGTAACTAAACAGATCTCCAGGAAGTGAGTCCAGTAAGTGCAGCCCAGATGAGGTGTTTAGGGGAGGGCCCAGGTCTGGGATGTACTTCTGTATTGGGATGTGGCAGTCTCTTCAGAGGCGGAAATCAGTGTAAGCCTAACAGCCATACCAAGAAGTCTGTAGATTGGTCCTTCCTTGGGCAGAATGGTCAACTAAGGAGACCTGTCTTTCAAAAGACCAAATTTTTATCAGGGGAAGCTACCATTTTTTAAGTAGTTTATCATTTTCTTCATGCCAATATTCAATCTAGCCTCATTCATGGTCTTACTAGTTAAAATTAATTTATAGTCAATTCTACTTTCCTGGTTGACTCAATATCATTTCCTTCAGTTTAGCCTTTATTAGTTAAACTTTAGAAGAGGATTTCAAAATAGAATTTGGGTCCCCCCCAATGGAGACTTGGAGAGCCACATTTAAAGTTGTCCTGTCTGTGCCCTGGGTCAAGATGGTTGTGAACCTTGGAGGCTGGTCCATCCCAGGCTCTTTCCTGCCTTACACCTGAATTACTGTGACATTTGTTCATTCATTCATTCACTAACTCACTCATCGAGACTTCATTATGTCAGAAACTATACCAAGAGGTGGGTATACAAAGATAAATTTGGAACCATACCTGCTCTGAGGAGCTCTTAAATTTTGAAAATGTGCCTATTGTAAAGGCAATGGCTTTGTAATACCAAGTGGTTACAGCACTGCGGGTTCTGGGAGCGACACTGGCCCAGAGATCCTTACACAGCAGTGCAACTGCCCCTGTAGCTGTGCTCTCCCAGGGACTGAAACTGTGGTAAGAAGGATAATGGTGCCCCCAAAGATGCCCACATCTCTCCCTGGACCTGTGAATAAATTATGTTACATGGTGAGAGGGAATTAAGCTTGCAGATTACTTAACCTTACTAATCAGCTGCCATTGAGATAGGAAGATGATTCTGGATTGTCCAGCATCCTTATAAGTGAAAGACAAAGGCAGAAGAGGGACAACCAGAAACATGGCCACATGAGAAGACTTGACCTGCTGTTGCTGGCTTAGAAGGTAGAGAAATGCGGCCACCAGCCAAGGAATGCAGGCAGCCTCTAGAAGTTGGAAAAAGCAAAGGAATGGATTCTCCTCTAGAGCCTCCAGAAGGAAGCCAGCTTTGTCAATTCTGTGATTCTAGATTAGTGAGACTCATTTCAGATTTCTGACCACCAGAACTGTAAGATAATAAACTTCAGTTATTTTAAGTCACTACACTTGTGGTGATTTGTTAAAGCAGCAATAAGAAAATAGAATCAATAAGAATATGCCTGGGATGTGTACGCCTGGTTACATGCAGAAAGAAGATGGAGTATGTGCATCTTTCTAGAGCATGGTTTAAAAAATGATTTTCATATGGAGCAGGATAAAAATTTAGCATCAACTTTGAAGATAAAGCACAAGATTTCACATTCTTTCTAACTTGTGAGCTGCTTCGACCCCTGTGCTCCAGTCCCCCGTCCTCCACTGTCATACAGAAGTGTTCAAGAGGCACTGATCTGTCTTACCTCGGCAGTCAGTGACTACCAGGCAACTGCCATTGTTATTCTTAGCAGGATTTTACACATTGGTCTTTTTTAACTTAACATTTTAAAATTCGTGTTCCCAAGGATGAGAACATTGGACTTTCTTTTAAGGTTTTAAAAATACTCTATATCAAAGTATAACAGCTATCATTTTTATAATCCTTTCACAAATACTACTTTATTGGTGCTTAAAACAACCTTGTGAAGAAAAGGTTGATTATTCTCACTTGTCAGAGAAGGAAACAAATGCTAGAATGATTGTCCAAGGTCAACAGGTACTGAGTGACAGTGTTGTCTCTTTCTGTGACACCAGGGTGACAGCAGGCACATTGCTGGAGGGTTTGGTAGGCCACATAGGTGCCAGCCCCAAACCCATCAGGCATCTGCCATGTTACAGCTGTGTTAACACAGCCCCGAGCCTGCACAACGGCTGCTCTTCATTTAGGTGTCGCTGCTTTCATTATGACTGAAACTGTAACCAGACCCAAGTCCTGATATGACTAGATCTGTTCTGATGAAAGGATCACATTGACAAAAGAGGCACAGACAACTTGTGAGAGCAAGACTGGGACTTCTGATAACTGCAAAAGGCCATTTGCATTGTGATCCCCATGCTAGCGCCAGGAGCTCGATGCAGAAAGAGGAGGAGAGCAGAGTCTCCTGTTCTCTACTGGAGCCAAGATCAGAAACCCTCCTTTGGCCTTTCCCAGTGCTCCTTTTTATTCTCAGCAGTGCATTATCTGGTCCCCATGTTAGAAGCCCCAATTGTGTTTGTGAAATGAGCATGCATTGTGTGTACTCAAGCACCACAGAAATGTTTAATTTTGTTTGCAGGTTTATCGTTCTTAATAAGGGTTTTATAGCTACACGGGAGGTATTTCCTCATGGCCTTTCTCTTACTCCATTTTAAAGTCTCTACTTTCTATAAATCCTTCAAATTACCTTTTAAAATGAGTCTTTCTGACCACCATATAAATATTATCCTTGCCTAATCCAATGCTTTTTGGTCTCTATTCCTTTACCTTGCTTATTAATTTGTTCAAAAACACTTTTCTCACCTGATATGTTCTTTTTTTCAAAATTTTTTGTCTCTCCTGCCAGAGATCAGATGCTCTATCTCGTTTGTTTGCTGTTGTATGTAGACACGTGCCTGATACACAGTGGAGCTCGGTCAATATTTGTTGAATGAATTACTGAATTCTTTTTTTTTTTTAAAGATTTTATTTTTATTTTTAGAGAGAGAGGAAGGGAGGGAGACGGAGAGGGAAAGACACAGCATGTATGGTTGCCTTTTACATGGCCCTCATGGGGACCTGGCCTGCAACCTAGGCATGTGCCCTGACTGGGAATCGAACCGGACCCTTCGGTTCCCAGCCCGCGCTCAATCCACTGAGCTACACCAGCCAGGGCTGAATTACTGAATTCTTTAACCTCCCCCAGTGTCTAGTATAATCCTAAACATGCTGTATGAGAGACTCTGATAAAATAAAAAAGAAGCCCTATCTAAGGGGAAAAAACCCTAACTTACTTATCTATAGTCAAAGTTTCTAGTTTCTGACTGACTGATTGATTGGGGGAAGGGAAAGGTCAGAAGGGGGAACCTTCTGACTTTGGGGTGGAAGTGCAGAGTCAGAACCGCTCTTAGCCCCTGAATGATGGGAACAAGCCTCCAAAACCTGGTCCCTTCTTCAGACAGAAATGAGTATTCACAGCGTGTTTTCTTAAGACACGCAAAGGCTTTGGCTAGTTTATTTCATTAATGGAATGGTAGGAGATAGCAGAGAGAAGCTGTGAGTCCAATTTTTTAAGATCCAGTGATTTGTTACAAATTTGTTCTGAAACTAGGAAGTAAGAGCAGTTTGTTTTTATGGGTTTTGTAAAGTCTACCTGGAAAATTTTCAGTCATTGCTTAAGGTCTAGATCAATGTCGCCTCTTCTAGAGGGCTGGTTCTTCAGAACCTCTGGGAGCCACCAGTGTGCTTTGTTCATGTGGCTGCTCTTGGTCTCTTACCCTGTTCATTTAAATGACTATCTGTTAAGTGATATCCATTGATAGTTCTCCCTGAGCACTAGGAGGCTGGAAATCATTTCATTATGCTTCAGTGTCCTGCTTGAGTGCTTGATACATAGTTGGTACTCAAAAAATGTTGAGAAAATAGATGTGAATGCATGAAAAAACAAGGGACTACAGTCCAGCCAGAATTATCCGGTTGTTAACATTTGGACCTTCTTTCTGGGGAAACTATTTGATTATAGCTTCTCACTTTTCCTTCATTCAGGCACTCTGATTGTTCTGAAACATCCCTATCCAAGAGAAGTGGAAGAACCTTCCATTTATGAATCCGTCCGGGTTCACACAGCAATGCAGACAGGAAGAACAGAAAATGACCTAGTGCCCACTGCACCTTCTGTAAGTGGCCATCAATCTAAGCCAGCTCTCTCACTGTCTAAGAGCGATAAAGTGCAATAGGATGATATAATTTTCAAAGTATCTTTGTTCACATAAAAGTTCTAACTTGGGATATGAAACCTGGAAAGGAACACAAGGTTTGAAGCCTATGATTCAGTTCATTTGGTTCAGCATAAATCATTAAAAAACAAACAAACAAAAAAAAGCGCTGGCTGGTGTAGCTCAGTGAATTGAGCATGCGCTGAGAACTAAAGTGTCGCTGGTTCGATTCCCAGTCAGGGCACATGCCTGGGTTGCGGGCCAGGTCCCCAGTAGGGGCCACGTGAGAGGCAACCGCACATTGATGTTTCTCTCCTTCTCTTTCTCCCTCCCTTCTCTAATGTCTAAAAATAAAATAAATAAAATCTAAAAAAAAAAAAAAATTCAGTGCAATTAATGAGGAGATCTTAAATACTTAGAAAATGACATAAATTCCCATCCTTACTTAGCCAAACTAGTTCATGCTAGAATGGATGAGAGATGTTTAAGTTCACATAGTTGGCTGAACTTATTCAACAGGTTTCTAAAATGAAGAAAGAAATGTTCTTTTACCTTTGAAGTGTAATGGAAGAAAAATATTTTTCAAAAATATTTTACTGTAAACCCTTTGAATGTTATTTTCCTAGCCTTTTTTTTCTTCACTGAATGAAGGGTACAGACAGAAAACACTTGCACGTCTCTGCGACACGTGCCATTGCACAGGTGCAGTGCACCCAGGTCGCTCATTGCTCTTCCAGGGGTCCGCTTCCTTTCGTTCGGTGAGCTGTGAGCTGCGAGCTGCAGAGAGTCTTCTCTAGCTCCTCTGCCCTGCATTGTGCTCAGGACTTTCCTACTCTTTTTCTCTTTGCTGAACATTCCTGGTATAAGAGATCTGGATTTGTGCAAATGATAAAGAAGACAACACTCTAATGAACTATCAAGAACTAATTCTAGACAGTAACCATCGCACTTGAAAAGTAATCACTTGGAGATAGTTTTATTAAGCTATTAAATTATATTAAAATATGTGTGACCTTTCTGTCTCTGCAGTACTTTTTGTACTCTGCCGCCAGAGACATCTCTCTTAAAAGATAGATTCACTAGCTTAACACCCTTGGTCCTCTCAGTCACCCTGGACCCTGCTCACCCCTCTGGCCTCACCACACGCTCTTCCCATACTCACGCTGTGGAGCCTGCCCCCACTTAGCAACATTCATTTCTGATTGTGCTCCTCCTCCCCACCCTACATCTGAAGTGCCACCAACACTACACTGTGCTCTCATTTTTCAAGTCTTGCGTCAGAGATCAGTATCTTCTGGGAAGAATCTTCCTAGCTCCTGCTGGTTTGCTGTGAAATGCCCCTCTTTTGTGTTCCAAAGCACCCTCTGTTTGCCTTTATTCTGGACTCGTCATACTGGAGGCTAATTACCTGCACATGTGGCCGTCCCTCTCAGCAGCCTGACACTTCTGAGGAAAGGAATCATAGCTCATCTCTGTAGCTTTACAGCCCAGCCAGGTTCACAACACACATTACCTTCTCGTCACTTCTTGCATCTACTCAAAAATTAAAATCTTGGACATGGGTTGAGAAAGATATTTTAGCTTTGTTAGAGTTGGATGAAGAAGCATCAGACCTCACAACTAAAGAAATTTAGGGAAACAACAGAAATTGTCATCAGACCAAGAACAAATCAAGACCTACCTCCTACCTCCTAATCTTTGTTTTCCAGTTGACCCACTCATTCCTAACTTTTCTCTTTTCTTTACCCATCCTTACCCCACCACCATTCACTTCAACATGTCTTTCATTTGTACTCTCAGTTTAATTTCACTATCTCCTCTTTTACCCTTTTCCTAAAGATCTTCATTTAGGTCAATCATATCATACCCTGCTGTATGTCTGTCTCTTATCAACAGTAAAATGCTGGCAATGCCTAATTTGAAGAATTGGTGTGAGCATGAGAGACAGTATACTTAGGTAGAAGATCACTTTAGCTCTGGCTGGTGTGGATCAGTGGATTGGGTGCTGGCCTGCGAACCGAAAGGTCTCTGGTTCAATACCCAGTCAGGGCACATGCCTGTGTTCTGGGCCAGGCCCCCCAGTAGGGGGCCTGTGAGAGGCAACTGATTGATGTATCTCTCATACATCAATTTATCTGTCACACATTTGTGCTTCCCTCTCTTTCTTCCTCCCTTCCCCCTCTCTAAAAATAAATAAATAAAATCTAAAAAAAATGTTAAAAAATTAAGAAATAGACCATTTTAGACCAAATCCTTGGAAGCCTTATTATTTAACATCTTTGCTCACTCCAGGTATCAGATGATTTACCTGCCCAAGTATCTAAATATGACCACACATAGAAGGTTCTGTAACGGAGCTTTTTAAACAGTTGTGAGTGAATGGTTCAGAACAACTGCATTCGCACTATCTGAGAAGTCTGTGAAGTTTGCTGTGCATTACTATAGACAGAAAACTATAAAGCATCCCTAAGGAATAGTGAAATGTCTCTTATTACTCTTCCCTAAGAAACAATTGATAACTAGACCAGCCAACTGGGGAAACAGTTCTGATCAGATCAATTGCTCTTGTCTCTTACTGAACATAAGCGTTCTCAGCCTTCACTGTTACCCCAAATGCCGACATGATGCTGTACCTCCATCTTCGACCAGAGAGCCCTGAGGCCTTCCAGACCTCTCTCTTTCTTTTTAAAGGATGCTAGTCTTGTACAAGCTCTGGCAAAGGAGGAAGAAAATCAATTCCTATTTACAGAAAAGAGAACTTCTTGCTTAAAGTGAAAATGAAAACAGATGTCCTATTGCCCGGAAATGTAAATGCTTATGTAACACTGTTTAACATCCTTTGGCAACTGCATTTGGGGAAATTACTATTTATATATTTTATAAACACCATAAAATTTGGTTCCTGAGATAGGATGAAATTTAACTAATTTAGTTATTTAAATTTTTAAATTGAATTTATTGGGGGAAATATTGTTAATAAATATAGGTTTCAAGTGTATAATTCTATAGCACATTGTCTGTATATTGCACTGTGTGTTCACCACCCAAAGCCAAGTCTTCTCTCACCGTTTATTCTTCCTTTACACTCTTCTACCTTCCTCGACATATTCCTTTCCCTTTGATAATCACCATGCTGTTATGTATGAGGTTTTTTCTTTGCTCAATCCCTTCACCTTTTTCACCCAGCTCCCAAACCCCTCCCCTTTGACAGCTGTCAGTCTGTTCAATATCTATGAGTCTCTTTCTATTTTGTTAGTTTATTTGGCTCATTAGATTCCACATATAAGTGAAATCACATGGCATTTGTCTTTGTCTGACTGGCTTAGTTCACTTAGTATAATGCTCTCTGGGTCCATTCATGCTGTCAGAAAGGATAAGATTTCCTTTTTTATGGCCAAGTAGTAGTCCATTGTGTAAATGTACTACAGCTTTTTTATCCACTCATCCACAGAAGAACACTTGGGCTGCTTCCAAATCTTGGCGACTGTAAATAATGCTGTAAACAGAGGTGTCCATGTATTCTTTCAAATTAGTATTTTGGCTACTTTGAATATGTTCTCAGAAGTGGAATTGCTGCATCATAATGCAGATACATTTTTTAATTTTTTGAGGTAATTCCACACTGTTTTCCACACAGTGGCTGCACCAATCTGCATTCTGACCAACAGTGCAAGAGGGTTCCCTTTCTTCACATCTTGCTAACACTTGTTGTTCGTGGATTTATTGATGATAGCTATTATGACAGGTGTGAAGTGATATCTCGTTGCAGTTTTAATTTGCATCTCTATACTGGCTAGTGATGTTGAACATCTTTTCTTTTATATGTCTAATGGCCATCTTTATGTTCTCTTTGGAGAAGTGTCTATTCAGGTCCTTTGCCCATTTTTTAACTGGCTTGTTTGTTTTTCTGGTGTTGAGTAATACAAGTTCTTTATACATTTCTAATATTAACCCCTTATCAAATGTATCATTGGCAAGTATGTTCTCTCATTCAGTGGGTTGTCTTTTCATTTTGTTGATAGTTTCCTTTGCTGTGCAAAAACTTTTTAGTTTGATGTAGTCCCATTTGTTTATTTTTTTTTCTTTTGTTTCCTTTGCCTGGGGAGATACATCAGAAAAAAATATATTGCTACAAGAAATGCCTGAGATTTTACTTCTTACGATTTATTCTAGAATTTTTATGGTTTTGAGTCTAACATTTAAGTCTTCAAGTATGGTATAAGAAGGTGGTCTGGTTTCCCTTTTTTCATATAGTTGTGCAATTTTCCCAACACCATTTATTGAATAGACTATCTTTACCCCATTGTATGTTCTTACCTCCTTTGTCAAATATTAACAGACTGCAAAGGCATAGGTTTATTTCTAAACTCTCTATTCTGTTCCCTTGATCTATATGTCTATTTTTATGCCAGTACTGTGCTGTTTTGATTACTATGGCCTTGTGGTATAGTTTGATATCAAGTAGTGTGATTCCTCCAACTTTGTTCTTCTTTCTTAAGATTTCTGTGTTTATTCGGTGTCTTTCGTGGTTCTATATAAATTTTTGGAACATTTCTTCTAGTTCTGTGAAATACGCCACTGGTATCTTGGTAAGGATTGTGTTAAATCTATAGATTGCTTTGGATACTATGGACATTTTAATGATGTTAATTCTTCCTATCCATGAAGACAGTATATGCTTCCACTTGTTTGTATCTTTTTCCATTTCTTTTCAGTGTCTGAGTACAGGTCCTTTACATCTTTGGTTAAATTTAATCCTAGGTATTTTATTTTCTGAAGCAATTTTGAATGTTTATTTTCAATTTTCGCTAGTTCATTATTGGTATATAAAAGTGCAACTCATTTCTGGGTATTTATTTTGTATCCTACTATATATTCTGTGAGTTCACTTCCGAATTGTAGTACCTATTGTCTTCTTCCTCCTTTTTAATGTTATTACCTCCTTTAACCTCAATGAAATATTAAAGTGTGTAGTACCCTAAAAATGATACTGCTTCTGTTCTCTGTGTTAGTGATTTTACTCATAGTTTTGTGACCTTTTGTTCTTTGCCTCTGGTAGAGTAACCTCCTTGAGGTTTCCTTCAATGGAGTATTTCCTTCAATGGAGGGTCTTCTGGGAGTAAATTCCCTCAGCTTCTGTATGTCTGGGAAAGACTTTATTTCTTCTTTACATTTAAAAGGTAACTTTGCTGGATATATTATTCCTGTCAGGTAATTTTTCTCTTTCATTAGTTTGACTATTGGATTCCACTTTCTCCAATCTTGTAGGGTTTCTGCTGAAAAACCCAATGATAATCTAATGGAATTTCTTTTATCAGTTACTATCTTCTTGTCCCTGGCTGCCTTGAGAATTCTTTCTCTGTTGTTAATTTTTGACAGTTTTGATATAATGTGCCTTGGGAAACACCTTTTTTGGATAGAGATAATTAGGTGCTCTGTTTGCTTTTTGGACTTGAGGATCTAGCTCTTCCTATAGGCTTGGGATGTTCTTTTCAACTATTTGTTTGAATAGAATCTCTGTTTCCTTCTCCCTCTCTTCTTCTTCTGGTATACCTATTACTCTTATATTACTCTTTCTTATAAAGTCAGATAGTTCTTGTAGAAGTTTTTCATTATTTTATGTTCAAGTCTCTTTCTTCTCCCCTTTGCATTATTTCTAGATTTCTATCTTTGATATCACTAATTCTTTCTTCCATCTGGTCAGTTCTATTCCCTATGCTTGCTAGTTCATTCTTTTTCTCTTTTATTGAGTTCTTCATCTCCAGAATTGCTATTTGGTTCTTTTTAAGTTTCAGTCTCTTTGGTAAAGTACTTGTTTTGTTCATTGAAATTATTTCTGAGTTTATTAAACTACCTATCTGTATTTTCTTGTAACTCATTGAGTTTTTTCAGAACTGCAATCTTGAATGCTCTGTCATTTAAATCACATATTCCCACTTATTTATGTTTATTTTCTGCATATTTTTTCATTTTCTTTCTGAGTTGCCTTGTTACTTTCATTATTCATGGTATTTGATGGATTATTTCTCTGTTTATGCATGTATGTATGAGTGGCACTTCTTCAGCAGATTGATAAGAACTCTTTCTATGGTTTTCCAATAGGTGGAGCTGTGAGCTGGAAGATGTCCTGTGTTACCTGGGAAAGTGGGCATCCCCTCTGTGTTCAGGCCACCTCAGTCTCAGGGCATCAACCTCACAGGGGAAATGTGGTGGACAAGGGGCTTCTAAATCTGTGAAATCATAGTGCTGTCCTCTGCAGCCAGATACTGCTGGCAGTGCAGCCTCAATGGGTGGGGGTGGGGTGAACTGGGGGAGGCTGACCAGTGTCTCTGTAACTTTGTTCTCCCAGTGATGGTGACTGGCAGACCTCAGCAACCTCCTTTCCGTATCTCCCCCTGGCCCTGGGATTAGTCACAGAGAGTACCTGTGGCTCAGGGAAAAAATGTTTCTGTAGTACCAGGTTTGCAGATAATGGGTTCTGCAACCCAGCACTCACTGCTACAGCTGCTTCTGGGGCCTGCTGCTAGCTCTGAGAAGGTCAGGGAGGCAGCCAGGCTCTGTGCCTTTGTTCTCTGTCTGGAATGCTGATTGCCAGACAACCGTGGCCACATCTCTGTGCTCCCTTGCTGCACAGGTCACTGGGCTCAGCAGCAGCATACTGACTACTCTTGCAGGAATGCTCATTGTATCGCTCTGCTTATCCCAGCTCAAGCAAGTGCCAGCGGCAAACATTCCTCCCTTCTCTGGGCTGAGCCCTGCAGTAAGCTCTAGGCTGTGAGCTCTGGGCTGCACATCCCCAGTATCATCTCGAGCTCTTCTCTCTTCCCACGTCCCTGCCTCATTCCCACTTGCTCACCTTCAGATGTTTCAATGCATGGATCTCTCAGATGTGTTTGTGTGTTGAGCAGGGAATCATTTTTTGAATTATAGCTGTTCACATTGTTGAAACTTCAAGGGGAGAGACCAAGGGGACCTCTCACACTGTCATTCCTCCAACATCCTCTTTTAAGCACTGGTGATTTGGCAGTACGTTAGACAAAGGCTCTCCCCTCATTGAGTCCACATTTCAGGGGAGGGATCACAGGAACTAATCAATGTAATAATATAAAACCAATAGTAATACATCATTAAAAGAGAAAGCAGGATAAAAGGAGAAGGGAAATGCAGGGGAGGCTTCTTTGAAGAGGGGGCCTTTGAGCAGAGGCTTTTCTAAAGAAAAGGGAAGACTCATGTCAACAGGTGGGAGAGTGTTGCAGGCAGAGAGAACAGCACAAAAGCCCTGTGGTAGGAACTACATCGAGATGTTTTAAAGTCTAGCAGGAAGATCATAATGACTGGCATGGAGGGAACTGGAGGGAAGGTGGCAGGAGATGAACTTGTTGAGGTAACAAGGGGTCAGATCATGAAAGACAGAGGCGTTCTCAAGAAGAAGTACTGTCCAGCTAAATGTTTGGAGGTTTTCAAGAATGTTTTGGTTGTCACAGCGCTTAGGGGCATTACTAGTGTTAGTGGGTGTCAAGAACTCTGAGGAATCTAAGACTACCCTACCTGCAAGCTAACAGGTTATCCTGCCACAGTTTCTCAAGTGCCGATACATGGCACCAGGCTGCTGTTTGTCTGCCTTTTCCTCTGGAGGAAGACACTTTTATCTTTTAAGGCTGTTTGCTATAAAAATATGCTTTAAAATTTGGTCTAGGAAAAACAGCTGTTACTGCCTTGCTCTTAAGATGTACAGAAACAGAAGAGACCCCTGGAGAATTGTTCTCCAACAATGAGCAGTGATCATGGTGGCTACACATGCTTCCACACATAGTGAAAAAGCATCCCTCCCACAATGCCAGTCGCCCCTCTTTACACAATACAAAGGGTCGTACAGGGCAATATAGAATTTATTTTTGTCCTAAGTGTTCATGAGATATTTTAATATTTTTGAGTAACATAATTTGTTTTTAAGTTTGGGGAAATGGGTTATTATTATTACTAAGTGCAAAATGGAGTGGGGGCAAAGGTGGAGGCAAGGAGACCAGGTGGGAGACTGTGAACAGCAGACCAGATAAAAGATGGTGGTCATTGAAACTGGGAAGAGGAGATAAAAATGGGTACTTAGGACAGGAGGAAGGGATAGCTGGTCAGTTTTAGAATGTGTGTTGAATGTAGCAGAGACAAGACTTACTGATGGGTTGAATGCACTATGTGAAAGAAGGAGCAACAGGGCAAATGCTTCATTTACTGAGATGGCTAAGGCTTCAGGGGGAATGGGTTTGGGGGATTGGAATGAGGAGTTTTGTTTTGAACCTGGGAAATGTGAGATGCAAATTAGTTGTGTTGATAGAGATTACGTGTGATAATATATTTTAAGTGCTGACATAGAGTAAGTCCTATCTAAAATGTTAGCTTCCTTAGCTTTCCTTTTGTGGTATTCGACATTTTTAACAGCTTCCTCTAAAAATTTCAGTTCCTTTTGCTTCTGTGACATTTTTCTCTATTCTGTTATCTCTTTAACACATTTTATACTTCCTTTTCTTGGACACTCCCCCGTATGTTTGCCATTTTTTAGCATTCTGTCATTGAAGCGCTCTCACAGTTAACACTTTAGTGTCTACTCTTCAGTTTTTCTCCTGAATAAAGATTATATATATTACATATGTATATAACATGCCTATTATATATATGAGCTCTTCACTGTAAATAGAGTTACAGTGTGCTTGTTAAATTATCTTGTGAACATCTTCCAAGTCATTACATAGTTTTCTAAACCTTCATTAAAACAAATTCCTAAATATTCCAATATTTAATATACCATAATTTATTAAGTTAATCCTCTATTATGTTTTTATATTCCATTTTTGGTGGTTGTTCAAAGTTTGTTAAAAATATACAAGCTATTTATTATTTTAAATAATTTCAAACTGACAGGGAAAAATTGCAAGAATAGTACAAAGATTAAACCATACACAAGAATAAACTCAAATGGATTGAAGATTTAAATATTAGACTTGAAACCATAAAAATCCTAGAAGAAAACATAGGCAGTAAAACCTCAGACATTTCTCATAGCAATATCTGTTTTCTGATATATTGTCTCAGGCACAGGAAACAAAGGAAAAAAATAAATGGGACTACATCAAGCTAAAAATTGTTTGAACAGCAAAGAAAATCATCAACAAAATGAAAAGAAAACCCACTGAATGGGATAATATATTCACCTGTGATATATCTGATGTAGTTAATATTCAAAATTTATAAAGAACTCAATACCAAAAAAAACCCCAAACAAGCCAATTAAAAAATGGGCAAAGGCCCTGGCTGTTGTGGCTCAGTGGATTGAGTGCCGACCTGCGAACCAAAGGGTCACTAGTTTAATTTTTAGTTAGGGTACATACCTGGGTTGCGGTGCAGGTCCCCAGTAGGGGTGCACAAGAGGCAACCACACATTGATGTTTCTCTCCCTTTCATTCTCCCTCCCTTCCCCTATCTTTAAAAATAAATAAATAAAATCTTTTTTAAAATGGGCAAAGGACTTGAATAGACGCTTCTCCAAAGAGGACATACAGATGGACAATAGATATATGAAAAGATGTTCAATGTCACTAGTCATCAGAGAAATACAAATTAAAACCACAATGAGCTATCACCTCACACCTGTCAGAATGACTATCATCAATAAATCAACAAACAAGTGCTGGTGAGGATGTGGAGAAAAGGGAACCCTCATGCACTGTTGGTGGGAATACAGACTGGTGCAGCCACTGTGGAAAGCAGTATGGAATTACCTCAAAAAATTAAAAATGGAACTGTATTATGGCCCAGCAATTCCGCTTCTGGGAATACATTTGAAGAAGTCTGAAACACTAATTTGAAAGAATATATGCATCCCTATGTTCACTGTAGCATTATTTACAATAGCCAAGGTTTAGAAGAAGTGCAAGTGCCCATCAGTAGATGAGTGGATAAAAAAGCTGTGATATATTTACACAATGGAATATTTGTTAGCCATAAAAAAAGAAGGAAATCTTACCTTTTCTGACAGCGTGGATGGACCTGGAGAGCATTATGCTAAGTGAAATAAGCCAGTCAGAAAAAGACAAATACCATACGATTTCATTCATCTGAGGAATCCAATGAAAAACAGACAAACAATGTAGAAACAGACTTAAGCAAAGAAAAAAAGAAAACTCATTGACACACAGAACAGTATGGTGATCACCAGAGGGAAAGGGGAGTAGGGGAGGAAGAAGAGGGTAAATGGGGGATAAATGGTGATGGGAGGAGACCTGACTTGGGGTGGTAGACACACAATATAATATACAGATGATATATCATAGAATTATACACTTGAACCTATGTAATTTTATTAACCAATGTCACCCCAATAAATTCAATTTAAAATTTTTAAAGGAATAAACAAAGGAATGTGTTTCTCCCTGAGCCATTTGAGAGTAAATTACCGACACAATACCTTATTGCCCCAGCACTTCAATATGCATTTTCTACACACAGGCACATTTGCCTACGTGACCACATAGAGCCATTCAAATTAGAAAACTAACAATGATACAGCACCACCGTCCCATCCACGGATCTCATTCAGGATTCACCAGTTTTCCCAATAAGTTTCTATAGAACAAAAAGCTTTAGTCCACAATTACAAGTGGTATTTATTTTTCCCCATCTCTTGAGTGTTCTTCACTCTGGAACACTTCTTCAGTTTTTCCTTGATTTCATGGCTTTTAACACTTCTGAAAATTAAAGGCCAGTTACTTTGTGAACTGTTCTTCAACTCTGATTTGTCTGATGTTGCCTTAAAATTAGGCAGTTTTGGCCATTTTTGTAGTTTTGCAAAATTCAGGTTTTTCAGTTTTGGCAAAAATACCACAGACGTGGTATTTGCCCTTCTTAGTGCATCCTCACAGGTGAAACATACTCTCAGTCTGTCTCATTAAGGTGCGTTTGATTGCTCAAGTTGGTGGTGTCTGCCAGGTTTTCCAAAATCACTTTGTTCTCTTCCTTGTTATTAATGTTTTGAGAGAAAGTTGAGACTAAGTAAATATCCTGTTCCTCATTAAACTTTTATCCACCAGTTCTAGCATCCA
This sequence comes from Micronycteris hirsuta, assembly GCA_004026765.1. Classification (NCBI taxonomy): domain Eukaryota; kingdom Metazoa; phylum Chordata; class Mammalia; order Chiroptera; family Phyllostomidae; genus Micronycteris; species Micronycteris hirsuta. The sequence continues at coordinate 16,837 of PVJI01016332.1, forward strand.
CTGATATTTCTTGGCTATTTAATTATTACAATAGTGTTACCAAGTGGAGCTTCCGTGATTCTATCTTTTCTTTTACATTTATTGGCTGTCATTCTACTATAAAGAACAGCTTTTTATTTTCTGAAGTTCTGCAGTCATTTATTTTTATATCATTGGACTATAATCATGACTATCATTAATTATTTTGACCCTTTAAATTTTCCCAGATTGGCTATTAAGAGCTCATTCAAGGTGACTTCCATGTCATTAGAACCTCATAGTTCCTTGAGAATTTTTTTTTTACTTTCTGGTATAGCAAAATGTTCTACAGTTATCTTGTACGTTCCTTGCATCCATTCCTAGAATCAGCTACTTCTCTAAGACATTCTGTTCTTTTTTTTCTGGAGAGTGTGGTACTTTAGAAGCCAAGATCTGGATGCTACGTGTTTATTGTTGTCAGGATGTCACTCTCTCAGCTCACTCTGAGAGCAGAGCTAAAAAAGGATGTATGCATATACATAGGTGCACACACTTATATTGATATCTATATTTAATTCTACTTCTATCTATATTTGTCTATCTATCTACCTCTATCTATATCTATATACCAATACCTATCTATCCATCATCTATCTACAGGTTCATGCCAGTACCTCCAATCCTAGTTCAATATCACCAGGCTCATTCTAGTATTTTCACTTCTCATATTTGTAACTCCCTTTTCCCACAGTGAAGAATATGGATTCCATTATCTTCAATACACTTACTTATTTGTGATCAATCAAATGCAAGCCATCTCCTATTTCCCAGGGACCACTGCCTGGCCACTGAAACTCTTATCCCCACTGCAGATTCCCACCCACCCTGACTTGGCTCTATGCCTATGCCCTGCCTGCCACTTCCATCCCTTCAGGCAGAAAACCCTCCCCACCGTCCAGGCTTCCATACCTCACTCCAAGCCACTGCAGCCACCGTTGTCAACTCAGATGCTCTCTGTCCCCTGCTGTTGTCCACCCTGTACGAACGTGGAATGCCCTGCCCACACTCACGTTGATGCCCACCTTGCTTCACCTCACCCAATGACTTTAGACGAAATTTAAGGCAGGCAGGAACCCAAGCAGATAGAAAGGATGATAGGAAGGCTGATCCTTTCTTTCTAAACATTTAAGTGGTTTCCAATTTGAGACTCTTATAAATAGCTTTCCTGTTATAGATCATAATTTTTTCTAAAAAGATAAATCTGCTATATAATTATTTCCCTCCTTACTTGCTGAGACCATGAATAAAAGTAATATTCTCGGCTCTTCCCTCTCAGCCTTCCACTTATCTACGAAAACCTTAGAAAAATATTGGACTTAGAGTATATTGCTTGGATGGAGGTAAGATGAAGTGAGCAGCATCATTCCTTAGCTTGATTTCAGTGAACAATTCTATCAGTCTTCTATGTAACAATTTACCCATAATTATTTTGCCTCAGCAAACTTTAGCCTGCAACAACCCAAAGTCTTAATTTTTGCCATTTCCATAATAACTGAACAAAGTTCAGTCACTTCAATTTCTTTTAATGTCAAAATAAGTCAAGTGATTATACTAAATTACATTCACCAATATTGTTTATGATCATTTAAATGAACACTTGAGAAGTTCATCCTTACTTTAATAACATAGAATTTTAAAAGAAGTGGTTATATATTATTTCTTGCTTTAGCTCTTTTCACTGTGATGGTTATTGTTCCTCTTTTTATTTGGTGGGGAGAATTTACCTCAGAAAAAAAAAATACTCTGGAAACTCCCATAAAAAGAACCTTGACGTCAACTAAGTTATTTCCCAGTTTTTATTCATTTTTTCCTTATTAAGATAAGATATATTATAACACCACATCACAACAAAATATCTACCGGGAGTTCAATTTCTGCAGAAATCTATAAAATTATGAATTTCTTCATCTTATGGTCCTTATTTTATGCAAATTTCTATTAACACAGCCCCCTATCATTTGTTATATTTTCTAGTTGCTAGGGAAATGTCTTGTTACCTTTGAATTCATGATGTGTACGTTAAAAGAAATGATTCATTCTCACTTCCAATTCCTTTTGGATAAATCAAGTATAAGTAAATCTGCATTCCTGAACTCTGTCCCATGGAATATAGGTCTCAACTGATGGTCTATGAAAAACTAAAGAGGGCGTTGGTGGAGGATTATGCAATAAAATAAATATTGGAATGGCATTGCTAATGTTCCCTTTAAAAAATTCACAGAGCACATTAGCATAATACAGACAGACTCTGGGAAGCACAGAAGTAAATAAATCCCTTTACTTGCTTGGTTCAGACTCTGCCAAATGTGCTGACCCAGTATCAACGTGTGTGCTCATGTTTATGTGCCTAACACCCCAGTGACAATCTCAGCAGGGGGGCTTCACGTGACGCACTTTACCCAACACTTTATAAGTGGCAAGATGCAGTTTATTGTTTGCAAATAGCAAATTGCAAAATTTGCAAAATTTATATTAGACAATCTTGTCTGGCAGTCTCTTAACACAGGAAGGATTTTCCAGTGCCTAGGTGAAACATAAAAAGTGATTATTTAAAGATTAAAGGCAAACTTGTGTTTTATTTAAAATCAGGACAGAAACAGAAAGACAAAGGTCATGTTGTATAGTTCTGGACTTCACCTGGTGCTTCTTTCTTTTTCAGCTGGGCACCAAAGAAGGCTACCTCACCAAACAGGGGGGCCTGGTCAAGGTAAGGAGGCATGTGTTGGCTAGCGCTTGTCACAAAAGAAGAAAACCTGTCATGCACACTCAGTTCTCACTTAGACACTTACATAAAACATAACCGGCTGCCTGTTTCAACCCAGTTATAATATTTACCTGTTTCCGGAGTTCGCCTTTAAGGCTAATGTTAGTTAAAATTCTGGAAAATTACTTGACTATTCTTTAGCAAAGTCAAATGTATCAGAGTAGCCTACAGTTAACACCCAAGAAAAAATTCATCTTTTTTAATGGTATAATGGAGGATGAAAGTAGCAAGTTAACTCTAGCATATTCCTTTAAAAAAAATTTTTTTTAAACAAAGAAGTTAAATTGTATAAAATGTTACCTAAAAGTAAGCAAAAAAACATCACTGGCATTAATGTAACTATGTTAAAAAAAATCCCATAGAAAATACAATTTAGGGCTTTACTAGTCTAGAAGTCCAACTGCCCCTCAATTTGCGGGATCATATTTTTAAAGTTACTCTGTTTCATTTAACTGTGCCAAGAAGACCTTCATGAAATATCTCTATTTTAAGAGTCAGGGCACTTAATACCTCTCAAAGGTACTTCCCTGCTTGAACTGAACCTGTATGTTTAGTTATTTGTGTCCCTGCTAGACTGGATGCTCCCTAAGGACAGGAAGTATTCGTATCCACAGCAGATTTGTTTTTAAATCCACTGCTGCTACATTTAACCAGGTATGCTGGCACTCAGGGTAAGATTAGGGTTCAGTTAGAAGTGAAGGAAGGCGGGAACAGCAGTTTTTGTCGTCAGTGTTGTGGAATTCTTAGGCAAGGTTTAGAGTATCATGTGGTTAGAGGTTCCCAAACCTCAAATTTTTACAAAATAAAGATAATATTTGGCATTGTAGAGGGAAGAGGGGTGGAGGTGGGGAAAGAGTGGGAAATGGGGACATCTATACTAGTGTCTACAATAAAAATAAAGAAAAAATATTTGGCATAGTATGAGGGTTGGCTGTAATATGCAGAAGCATCCCAGGGTAGTATGTAGCCCATATCAGATGCTAAAAAAATGATACCTATTCTTATTACAGAGTTTGTAAGATGGCAATTTTAGTGCTTGTCATAAAACACCTTGAATACTTAAGATTGGCTGTTTCTTTTTATGTGTTTAAATATGCAGGTGATATCCCTGCCTTTTTTATTAGCTTAATGCACAAAATCATTTTCATTTTTGTAGATATTTTGAAACTTTTTCCAGAAATGACACCTACCACAAGAATATTTTATTGTATCTAATGTTTTAGATATTTTCAAAACAAAAGGGAGTGATCTCATTCAAGTATTGCATTTCTGTTTTCAAAACCTATGCGTTCTAATTATTTTTCCTCAGACCTGGAAAACAAGATGGTTCACTCTGCACAGAAATGAACTGAAATACTTCAAAGACCAGATGGTGAGAAACATGATAATACATTTTTCCTTTAAAAATCAGCTCTCTAGATGAAAGGAAGACCTCCCTTTAAAATCCCTAAAATTTCCCATATGAGCACCTGAAACACCTACGAAATGAGTGGAGATGTGAGTTCTTTTCTTCTTTCTTTTTTTTTCTTTTTAACTTTTCTTTTCTTTTTTTCTTTTTCTCCTCTTTTTTTTAATTGATTAAGCTATTACAGTTGTCCCATTACCCCCCCCCTTATTCCCCTCTGCCCCACATACTGCCCCCCCCCACTTTCCCCCTCTTTAGTTCTTGGCCATGGGTCATACACATAAGTTCTTTGACTTCTACATTTCCTATACTATTCTTAACCTCCCCCTGTCTGTTTTCTACCTACCATTTATGCTACTTATTCTCTGTAACTTTTCTCCGTCTCTCCCTCCCACTCCCCTGTTGATAACCCTCCATGTAAATCCCTTTAACATTTCATATAATAAAGGCTGAATGATGATGAACTCCTTGAACTTGACCTTATCTGGGAAGCACTTTATCTCCCCTTCCATTCTAAATGGAATTTTTGCTGGATAGAGTATTCTTGGATGTAAGTCCTTGTCTTTCATGACTTGGCAAACTTCTTTCCAGCCCCTTCTTGCCTGTAATATCTCTTTTGAGAAATCAGCTGACAGTCTTATGGGAACTCCTTTGTAGGTGATTGTCTTTTCTCTTGCTGCTTCTAAGATTCTGTCCTTATTTTTAATCTTGGGTAATGTAATTATGATGTGCTTTGGTGTGTTCCTCTTTGGGTCCAAGTTCTTTGGGACTCTCTGAGCTTCCTGGACTTCCTGGAAGTCTATTTCCTTTGCCAGATTGGGGAAGTTCTCTTTCATTATATGTTCAAATAAGTTTCAATCCCTCGGTCTTCCTCTTCTCCTTCTGGCACCCCTATAATTCGGATGTTGGAATGTTTAAAGATGTCCTGGAGGTTCCTAAGCCTTTCCTCATTTTTTAGAATTCTTGCTTCTGCATTCTTTTCTGGTTGAATGTTTTTTTCTTCCTTGTGGTACACACCGTTGACTTGAGTCCCAGTTTCCTTCCCATCCCTATTGGTTCCCTGCACTTTTCCCCTCATTTCATTTAGTGTATCCTTCATTTTTTCATCTAATTTGCAACCAAATTCAACCAAGTCTGTGAGCATCCTGATTACCAGTGTTTTGAACTGTGCATCTGATAGGTTGGCTATCTCTTCATGGCTTAGTTGTTTTTTTTCTGGAGTTTTGATCTGCTCTTTCATTTGGGTCATTTTTTTTTCTCTCTCAGCGTGCCTGTTACATATAAGGGGGCAGAGCCTTAGGTGTTCACCAGGGCGGGGCAACCCATGTCCACTGCCTTGTGACGTTGTCTGTGGGGAAGGGGTCAGAGGGCACAATGGCGCTGGCTCAGCTCACTATTCACAAGCAAATTGGGCGATTCTGTTGCTGATTCCCACACGGGTGGGCTTGTTCTAGGACTCTGGGTTTCTCTAACAAACTCCCCTATGAGGCTGGGAGTTCCTTGCACTGCCACCTCAACCCCCACAGGTATTTCCAATCTGTGGTTTGAGGTTTTATTTCCCCTCGCTGGGACCCTGGGCTGTGCAATCTGCTCCGCTCCTCAATTTTCTCTCCTGGTTTATCTGCACGTGAATGTGGGACTGTCTGCTCCACTGGCCTGGGTCCCACTGGGTCCAGTCCGCCAGCCACGGTCCCCCCGGCCTGCTGCAGCGGTGTGGCCCGGCTTCACAAACCACCGTTTGGCTGTGCGCCCGGCTCTTCCCCGCTTACTGGTCTGGATGAACGTGTCCTTAACTCTTTGGTTGTCAGACTTCCATAAAGTTCGATTTTCTGTCAGTTCTGGTTCTTTTTTGTTTTTAAATTGTTCTTTTTTGTCTTTTGGTTGTGCGAGGAGGCACAGCATATCTACCTATACATCCATTTGGCCGGAAGTCCCCGAGATGTGAGTTCTTGATTCCTGATATGAGCCAAGTTCTTTTGCAAAGATGAGATGTGTATCCCAGAAACTGCTTTCTGGAACAAGCTAAACTCTGTTACCTTTTGCAGAAATTTCCTCCTTTGTTAAAAGCATGTCCATTTTCCATGTCCATTTCATTAAGCCAATTTAAATTTGTTTTGTTTCCTCTCAGTTTCCCTATACAGTTTCTGAGAAAGTTGAAGTTTAAAGACATAAGAGAAAAATGACTCCCTTCCATGTGTTAAAATCCATCTCCATCAAATTAAAATTGATAAATCAATGTCTTTTTATTGCCCGGTTTCATGAAACACCAACTTCCAAATCAGGGATGCGTTACTTCCCTTAGTAGATTTTCTATTATCTGTCCCCACAGAGAAAAGAAAATGGACAGTTGCACATAGTAGAAGATTTGTTAGGGGAATAAGTGATGGAAAGATTTGTGTGTTTTTTTATAATGACAGGTTGTTGTTGTTTTTTAAGTCACCAGAACCAATTCGGATCCTGGACTTAACAGAATGTTCAGCTGTACAATTTGATTACTCACAGGAAAGGGTAAACTGTTTTTGGTAAGTTGTTTCATAAAGGAAATATTTTTAAAAGTCTTTTTGCCACTTATTCTAGCTGAGGAACAAAAAACCGTGTGTCTTCATGTGTATGGTTGCTTTGATGTGAGTGACATGAATGCAGCCATCACACCGGGCGTTTATGGTGGGATTGCATGTCTGCTGGTACAATTGGTTAGGTTCTACACTGACCACGTATGATACACTTAAGAGGACCCATTCACATCTTAAACAGTTTTATTCCTTTGGAGTTTTCCCCTCAGTTAAAACTTTGTTGACTCCAGTGATGGGTGATTTGTATTGTTATGACAATTTCTGGAAAATGGCACAAAAGCGTTTTGCTCTAACATAATCAGCATAGCATGACAGTTTTCTAACTGGGAAATGTAAAGTATCTTGAGGAAGAGGTGTCTTATTTCCCACCAACTTTTATTTTAAAGTTTCAAGCATACAAAAGTTGATAGACATATGTCCGTAAACCCCTCACCCAGACGCATCCATTGTTGATACTTTCCCATATCGGCTATATCTCTGTTCACTTTCTTTGATCTGAACCAACTGTAAGTGAGGTGCAGACTTCATGACACTCTACCCCTGAATACTTCAATGCTCGTCTCCTCAGAATAAAAATGTCACTTAGACAACTACAATACTAATCACACCTAAGAAATTAACATTAATTCTATAGTATTAACCAAGAATGGATATCTTTTAAAATTTGCACAAAGAAACTACATGAGTTAGCAGGGGTTTATCGTTCTCATGTAACAAAACATAGGGAGACGGGCAGCTGTCATGACAACATCAGGTCCTGTGTCTCTACAGTGTTGTTGGCCTTTTCCTCCTGCTCGCTACTCCAGGGTTCACATAAGTCATGACAGAAGGTGTAGGGATGGCATCAGCCATGTCTGCTGATTTTTTTCAGGAAGGCAGACATTTTCCCAGAAAGCCTCCTATTAGATGTCCCCTCTCATCTCATTGGCCTGGACTGGGCCCCATGACCATGGCCAGCAGCAGAGGAGGCTAAAAAATGGAACTAGCATGATTATAATTGGCTAAAACTAACTATAATTTATCACCTGGAGTTGCCCACATCCATAGTGGCAAGTGTTTTCCTCATTGAAGCAAGCTCATCCAAATGAGCTCCTTCATCAAGCTCTTTCTTTTTTGTCTTGCTTATTCTTTGAAACATAGCACAGATTTTGAGTCATTTTACAGATAAGCTGAATAAATATGAAAGTGTTGTATTCAGTCTAAGACAAAAGGATATGGGGGTGTCTTGGACATTTTTTTTCTTCTTTAAATTCTAATTAGAAAATATAAATCTGGCCCAAAATGATTATATGAATATACAGCGTCCTCAACATTTCTGCAGAGTGCTGGCAGAAATAGCTCCATATACACCAGTTCTCAGATTGCTTCTCCAGGCCCTTTGTCTATTCTTGTTTTCTTGGAATACTGTAATTAATGTTCAACTAATGTATATTCAGCTAACCACCTGGAGTATCTTACCCTCTTTCTTTTGTCTTATCAGCTTAGTATTTCCATTCAGGACATTTTATCTCTGTGCAAAGACAGGAGTAGAAGCTGATGAGTGGATTAAGATACTTCGTTGGAAATTGGTGAGTTATACAAGTTTTCTGGATGGATGCCTAGTACTCAGAAATAACATGGTGATGATCTGAGACATATTTCTGTTGAAAGAGTCAGAGTATCCCCAAGAATCACTGGGTTGTCTGCTTGCAGGCTTGTGGAATAGTTCATTCTTCTGGGACAGGGAAAGGCTGCAGAAAGGGTTAAATAGAGAAAAGAGGGATCTGCACTGAGGTCTCAGCCCCAGAGCCTTTGTGTTGCACCTGAGTGTCTATCAGCCTTCCTTGAAGTGTGCAAGCTTGCCCAGTTTTGCCTGGAGGAGGACAAGTGGGACCAGGAGGTCAGACAGAGGAAAGCTGACATATTTCTACAGTAGAAAGTTCTTTTAAATTATCAGAGAAGAAAGCTTGCCACAGGAACTTAGCTTAACTTCCAATGTAAGCATTATTTTCTACAGGTGAAGGACAAAAGGTAATTTATTTTGTATGCTTCCTACCTACCTCCCAGGGGGAATATGGAGTGCTTATAAAAATTTATCAGTCTCATACATTTTTTGTATGTGTTTGTAAGTCAATGAACTGTTTGCCCAGAACTTGTCCTTAAAGCTTTCTAAAATTTCCTATAGACATATTATCTTGAAACCCATGATGTTCTTAAACATAAACAATTTTTCCTAATTAATTTGTTGTGAAATTAGCTGAGACATTGAATCTTGTTGAATCTTCTTTTCTATATATTGGGACTTTTGCTTTGGTTATCTTTTCACTTTGAATCCAAATAAATATACCACTCACTTTAAGATGGTTCCAACATATTTGATATTCAGTGAAAAATTTTTTGCCATATGAAATCTTTGCTGATAAATGAGTCAATTTTTTATTCTTCATATTTTATAACCATGCAAGCAATATATAATCATTATAGAAAAATTAAGGTAAAAAATACATCAAACGTACATACTTTCAGACTTTTCCCTGTGCCAATAAATATTTTAAAAGAAAATTTAATTATTCTTAAGTGTTTTTTACCTATTCACTCACTCCACCTAATAATATATTATGAACATCTTTCCTTATTAACAAATTTAGATCTATGTCTTCTTTTGATTCAATAGTATTGCATTTTATGAATTACTGAATTAGGCCAAATCCCAATTTGCACAAGTTTTAGCAATCATTTTACTATATTTCTCTTGAGAAAAATACAAAAAAATAAAATAAAATAAAACCAAATTAAAACTTAGGAAGGGGGCACATGATTATTAACTTATTATTGCATGGTTTCCTTACTAATCAGCATGTCTTATTTAATATTTGTTAAAGCCAGAGATAGTTATCTTAAAATTGCTTAATAATACATACACATGTATGTGCATTTTATTACAGTCTCAAATAAGAAAACAGCTGGACCAAAGGGAAGGCACGATCCGATCCCGGTCCTTCATCTTTAAATAGACCTCTCCTGACCGATGCCCTGGCCAGAAGAGGGTGGCGTGATCTCTGATGCTGTGATCCATAGCAGGCTAAAGCTGAAAGCTGACTGCGGATTTTTCTTTAAAAACAAATCAGAAGCAGATGCTGATTTGGATCTTTCCAAACATACTACATTTGCTGATGCATGGGGAACTGCTGCCCTTCCAGATGTTCTCATCTCCTTCAGAACCCTGAGTAGTCATCCTTCTGATAGAGACCGAGGCAGCCGCCACATCCAGTGTGCTCACTCTTAGAACTCACGGTAGAACATAAAGGGTTTGTATTTTCCCTCATCGTCGTCCCCAACCTTGTGGACATTACTTGCCCAGAGTCCCACTCTGTGTCATGGTCAGCTTCTCTGACATCCACATTGAGCTACTAACCAGGAAGGAAACAGCTATGTACTTTGAGGCTTAGTCTGCCTCTTTAGAAAGTATATTGAGACAGCAAACATCAAAGACTGGGTTGGGGAAGGAACAGAGTTATTCTGCTTTTTTCCTCCCTTTATACAAAAAAAACAAAACAATTTCCAAAACTATAATGGAAAATATTTGCAATATTTATTTTCTGTTCATAAAAGGCTCAGAAATCTGGTGGGTTCTTCCTTACCTTCAAATGGTAAACCTGTGAGAAGTAAATGCCATATGGATGATTAGGTAGGATGATAAGGGAAGGTATAATCTAAAAAAAGAAATCTCTTTTCATCATTTTGGAGAAAAATGTTTTAAAGAAGGATACAACATAAGCTGAAGAAGGGTAATAAAATAGTAGACAATGTAGTTTAATGATAACATTATACATATTATTATAACAATAATAGAGCACACGTAAGCACTAAGTTATTTTCGCCTAACATTTCTCCAAACAGACTGAAAGAGCCTACTCAAGAAGAGTGTGTTACAACAGTCCCTTCCCCAGAGTAAACTGTAGGTGTTAGCCAAAGAGAAGTAAGAATCACCTGGCACTGAGATGGCTGAGCACCTGGCACCTTATTCAAGAGCAACTTCTGTTGCTCGTTGAGGGAGCGATACCAAATCCTCATGCAGTATATAATGGTGTGTTTGTTACACAGCATTTTCAAAGTAGAATAAGGGGATTGAAATAGAAGAAGGAGATACTGTCATCCAGAGCTCGTAAATAGATTCTATATCTTTATTAATACTTCTTTTTTTAGATAGAAGTTTGGAGGGAGAGAAAGTGGAGGAGGAACCCCAAAATACAAAGATTATGGTGCAAAACTGTGATATAACACTGCTCTTGCAGTCCAAAGAAATACCTTGTTAAATAAGTTTTTCTGTTAATTTAAGTACCTAGGTTTCAGAAATTACATTAAATTTTCATGTATTTCAAAAAGACGCTTATTGTATTTTGTTATGTTTTTATCATGTGAGATAAAGCAAATGTCAAGTTAAAATGTATGAAGTTCTCAAAGTTAGGAGTTACAAATGAATCCTTACTGAAATGCACTGTTTTGTGTTTTGTTTTCTTAGACTCAAGAATATTACTTTGTGTAGGCAATACTGTTCTTACCTTTTGTAAAATATGTCATGTTTATTTATAGCTTTGGGTTACATTTATTAAAAAGAGCATGATTTTCTGTGCTTGAAATGTTTGCTATTAAAATATACTTTTCATATCTGTAATTTAAAAGAAATTTAACTTCCTAACATCACAAGCAGTGATGAAGAATCCTTATCAGTTAGACTATGAGCTACGAAGGCTTCAGAGTTGAGGAAGTAGCCTGGGCCCCGAGGATTTTACTTGAATATAGAAAAGATAATAAATACATGGCAATGCATAGACAGTGAATACTGCTGGTGAGGCCCATAAAGCGATATGCTGGAGAGTGTGCTACAGTGGTGATAAAGCCATTGTCAAACCTTGAGGGTTTGACAAGAAAAAGGTGAGTTAACTTGTATCTGCTATGTTATTAGTACTACGCTAGATGCTTGACCTGCTGTCAGCAGCCCTGAGAAGTGGTCATGATTTCACTCCATGAGAGGAGGCCCACAGCTCTTTCTGCAAGTGCAAGGTGAGGGAGAATGTTTTGTGCCAAGGGCAGATCTGAGTGGGGTTATTTGGGAGAACAGCCAATGGTGTGTCTGTGTCAGGCCATGTGTACTAACAGGTATGTGCTTATCATAAAGGCAGTACTTTTTAAGACACAGCCCAAGTATTAGCAGTTGCAGTAGTCCCCCTTATCTGTGGGGAATATGAACCAAGACCCCTACAGGGTGCCTGAAACTGCAGATAGTACCAACCCTATAAATACAGTTTTTTCTATATATCCACACCTATGATAAAGTTTAATTTCTAAATTAGGTACAGCAACAGATTAACAATAATAAGAAAATAGAACAATTATAATGATATACTATAATGAAAGTCATGTCTCTCTCTCTCTCAAAATATCTGGAATTTTCCATTTAATATTTTCAGACCATGGTTGAATACTACTGTGTTCTCACAATTCCCCCCTAGGAATATCTTCCCCTACAGAAGCACTGTTCCCTCTGGATTAGGAGAGACACCCTGTGGTAGGGACAGCTATTTCTGCTTGTGAGCCCTGCCCCCTAGTCCAGAGCCACTGGACATCAGAACACTCAGCAGGCTAGAGCTCTTCTCTTCCCACCCACATGGCATTGGAGCGAGTGGGCTCTTAGATCCTCACCTAGGCAAGTACAGCAGACTTCTGGCTCGAGCCTACACAGCTCGCAATGGACTCAGGCTGTCAGAGCATGATGTCGATAAGAGTTTCCTAAATCACCTGTGGTGAGGGATCAGATTTTCTTTTTCTTGTTAATTTCAGACTGCAATTTTGTAAAGTCCAATAAAAATAAATTATTAGAAAAGTATAATAAAAACACGAATATCCAATCCCATTATTTATTATCAGATGCTATGGTCAAAAATCACTATGTCAAATTGCTGTAAGATTTTACAGCTCATGATTTCTGTACTTATCTTGTCACATATTGCCAACAGCCCAGTTTGTGCACCACATTTGGAGGAGCTCTGGCCTAGTGGGCTGGCAGGTAAAAGGAACCAAGAGCCTTCTTGAGAAAGGATTCACCTGAAGGTAGAGAAGGTTGAGGTGTGCATGTTTTATTGATGAGTTATGGACATCTGTAATGGGGTGATTCTGAGCACATTCTTGTCTATTACTCTGATGCTCCACAAAAGCTAAAGAAGTTTTTTCACTAGAGTCTCAAGGGACAGACACTGATAATTGTGTCACATTTATAGCTGTGAAGATGGTACCCTTAGCCTTCAGCAGCCTCTAAGCACCCCTGTTTTTTGTCAGCAGCAGCACCAATGGCCAGGGTTGGGGTACATGTAGAGCTCATCTGGAGAACAGAAAAAAGAGCAGATGAAATTGGCAGGTGCCATGTGGTGTCTGCAAAAACTGGTTTCAAGAATACATGTAAAGGGCTTTACAGGGAGATATCTGGAAGGCATTTGAGAAGGACTGGGTTTTCCACAGAAGCAGCAAGGATGGAACCAGAGAAGTGGTCCAGCAAGCTCCAGAACCTGTGGCCATTGCCCCAGTTTCTGAGAGCAATATTGGTATAGACACATGCAGTCACTGGCAAAATAGCCACGTTGGTTTTCTGACCGCTGGCATGAGGGCCATTATGGTAAGAGAGGACAAGTGTAAACCACTGGAACTGCCTCTACCTAGGAAGATAGTAAATGGAAAGCAATGGTGAGATTTCAGAGATTAGTGCCACCATCAGACTGGAAGGATGCAAGGGTGGTGTTTCCTACCACATCCTCCTTCAGCCTACCTATTTGGCCTGTGCAGAAAATAGATGACCTCTGGAGAATGACAGTGGATCCTCACAGACTTAACCAGGGGTGACTCCAGTTGACGCTACTGGCCCAGATGTGATTCCATTGCTTGAACAAATTAACACATCCCCTGATACCTGGTATACACTTATGGATCTGACAAATGTTGGGTTGTTGTTTTTTTTTCTTTATACTTATTAGTAAAGGGTACCGGAAACAGTTTATCTGGCAAGGCCAGCAATATACCTTACACTCTTCTCCCTCAGAGGTATACCAGTTCTCCAGCCCTGTGTTGTAATTTAGTCCACAGAGACGTTGACCACCTTTCCCTACAAAAGACGTTTTCACACTGGTCCACTGCACTGATGATATTATACTGATCTGACATAGGGGGGAAGAAGTAGCAACTACTCTAGACTTATTTGTAAGACATCCGTGTGCCTGAGAGTGGGAAATAACTCTAGCAAAAAATTAAAGACTTCTACCTCACTGAAACTCTAGGGGTCCGGTGGTGTGGGACAGGTCTATATACCTTCTGTAAGGCAAAGGTTAACTTGAGGCATCTGACTTCTCCCACAACCCAAAAAGAGGCACAACACCTAATGGGCCTCTTTGGATTTTGAAGATAATATATTTGTTATGTTACTTATGGAGTTCATTGATCTTATCACGTTCCCCGTTATCCTAAAGCAGCGGGCCTGACAGGGTGGTGGAATGGCCTTTTGAGGACTCAGGTATCACTGCACTACCTGGATGGCAGGCAGCACTTTGCAGGGTGGGGCAACGTCCCCCCGGAAGCTATACATGCTCTAAATCAGCATTCAGTACATGGTGGTACTCCTCCCATAGGTCCAAGAATCAAGTGATGGAAATGTACATGGTACCACCCCTATTAACCCTACTGACCTTTTGGGCTGTCCCCACACTCTTAGGCTGTGCTGGTGTAGAGGTTTTGTTACGAAGGAGGAATTCCTCCCTGAGGGGCACAGCAATTCCATTAATCTGGACATTAAGACTGCTACTTGGTTACTTTGGGCTCCTCATGCCTCTGAATCAACAAGCAGAGGGAATTACTGTCCTGGCTGGGGTGACTTATCCTGATTGCCAAGGGGAAATCGGGCTGCTACTGCAGAGTGGAGATAAGGGAGAGCCTGTGTAAAGCTCAGATCTCCTAGGGAATCTTTGTACCCCGCAAGCCCTGTAACTAAAGTCAATGGAAAGCTACAAAATTCAATTCAGGGAAGACACCTAATGGCTCAAATTCTTCAGAAATGAAGGGTTTGCATCACTCTACCAGGCAAACAACCACAACCAGCTGCTGAGGGCAGAGGGAATACAGAATTAGTAATGGAAGGTACTTATAAAAACCAGCTACAACCACAGACCCAGTTGGGAAACAAGGACTGTGATTACTATTTCTCCTTTTTATTTTATGTTTGTATGTACATGCATCAAATATGTATTTTATAATATATATTTATAATGTATATAACACACATACATATATTAAGCAATGTCTATTTTCTTTCCTCTCACCCTCCGGGACCAATGTCTATTGGGCAAAGGTCCCGGATGTCAGAAATGTCTAAGCAATGTCTATTTTCTTTCCTCTCACCCTCCTATATAAGATGTATCAAAACCAGTTAACCTTACGTCACAGTATTTAAGCTAAAGTATATCATTACTCAAGGACTACACCCTCTTCTGGGGAAAGGAATAATAGGTTCCCAGTTATACATTGGGTAGTGGTATCATGCTAGACTGATATATGACTTCGTTATTTTCATTAGTTGGAATTAAATGCAGTTTATAGTTGCCAAGCTGTGGAGGATAAACAGTGAAGGCTATGGGTCACTTGGCTAGGCTACCCAGTCGCTCAACAGAACAGGAATCTAGATGTTGCTATGAAGGTATTTCGTAGATGGCTTAACATCTACAGTCCACCGAATTTAAATAAAAGAGATTATCTTCCATAATGTGGGTAGGCCTCATCCACTCAGCTGAAATGCCGTAAGAGCAAAACTGAGGTTCCCAAGGGAAAGAAATTCTGACAAGACTGCAGTCTGAGCTCCTGCCTGAAATTTTTGAGGCATCCAGCCTGCCTTCCAGATTTTACCTTGCCAGTTCCCGCAGTCACGTAAACCAGTTCCTGGAAATAAATCTTACACATAATATCCCACTGGTTGCTTCTTTGACAAACCCTGACTGACAAAGCATTCTGCCCCTAACACCTTATCACCATTTTATTTTCAGGTTTATTGCTTGATAAAAATATTTTATTAGTTTTGAATAGTTAAAAATTTTGAAAGTTCAATAAAGTTTACAGTGAAAGGCTCACATCTGAGATATCTGCACCCAGGTACCTAGTCCACTCCTTGGGGGTTACCACTGTGACCAGGTTGTGTATCTACAGAGATGCTCGATCACATACAAGCAAATATAAACACACACACACACACACACACACACACATCTTCTCTTCCTAAAGATAACTGTAACATACCACACACAGTTTCACACCATGCTGTTTTTCAATCAATATTGTGTCTTAGATCATTCCATCTCAGTTCTGATACAGAGAGATTGGATGGGATCCCTGGGCTGGCCTGGCAGGGGGTGGCAGGGTTATTCTTTCTGCGTGTGCAAGAGGGGACAAGTTGTGAGGCAGAAGCCTGTCATTCTTCCAAAATTGTGTAGCTTTTGCATCTTATGTTGTTTTAGTTTGTAAACTAATCCTATAGAAATAAGATAATTAAAAGCTAACGAGAACAGTAGGGGAACTCAGGACTGAAAGATTTTTACCTTAATTGGTACACTTAGGTGATTAAAGCTGTACCTAAAGTTAACGAGTTTAGCCTTAATTGATAGGCTTAAGTGACTAATGCATGTGGAAAGCTGTCATTCCAAAACTGTGTAGCTTTTGAATAAAGACTCCTTTACTTTGTCATCAAATCTTTGCCTCTAGAATTTGCGTAGAGGGTGGCGGGGGGCAGCAGGGCCCCACTTGCTGTTCAGTAACAGCAATGGCAACTCTGGTGGGAAGTAAGCAGACTGTGGCTGGCGGACCCCAAAAGTGGGACTGTGGGGTTTCCCAGTCTCCAGGAATTTTTCTGCATGTCCACTCAAGGCACTGGCCACCTGTTCAGGCCTGGCTGGTGAAAAGGAAATGGGTCTAGGAAAAGGCCGTGAAACGAGGTCCAGGTGAGGGCTGCTTTGGGGAAGCCATTGTGCGGGGACCAGGGTGTGTGAGATCGGGTGGCAGATTTGCTTGTGAGTACTCTTTGGAATAATGGAGTCGAGGATACCTGTTCTGTTTATATATTCTCAGGTTTCTTGGATTTTTCTGTTTATAGCTTTTGGCCTGTATGTCTGGGCCAGTAAGGGCAGTTCTGTGTTGGCTCCTGGAGGGAGCCCATAGGGCAGGATTTTGGCAGATGGGAGAATGTACTGCCATTATCCAACATCCACGGAGGTATTGATTTGTATTGTAACACTGTGTGGCCCACATAAGGTTTGGTTTGTGAGGAAAGGTGGCCTGTGCATGGCTCCCTAAGTTATTGTACCACCATGAAATTGAAGCAGTATTGCCAACACTTAGACAGATAGAATGAAATTCCTATGTCAATGCATTTATGTCATTGAATAATAGAATTTTGCCAGGGACAGAGATTCCCTTGACGGCACAGAGAAGGGAGGAGGCCCCCAAACCTCTTCCCCATAGTAAGACTCAGGAGGAAAAGGAGAATGAGGAGGTAAACTTTGTCATGTCCTGAACCCAGGGAACCCAGAATCGTGGCAGGAGGAGCTTTTGTGCTACCACCCCCTTCTCGAGCCACCCCTAAAGTAGAGACCACAGAGCCAAGGGCTCCACCCT
This sequence comes from Micronycteris hirsuta, assembly GCA_004026765.1. Taxonomy (NCBI): domain Eukaryota; kingdom Metazoa; phylum Chordata; class Mammalia; order Chiroptera; family Phyllostomidae; genus Micronycteris; species Micronycteris hirsuta. The sequence goes on from PVJI01016332.1 coordinate 34,274, forward strand.
TGTATGGTGAGGGAGGGGTCTCCCCCTCAAAGACCCGTCAGAGCACCCAATTTGGCCAGGGAGCATCCCTATCTGGAGCAGGCCAGTTTCCTCTGAGGCAATATCCTACCAGTGGAGTGAATCAGGAAGGCCAGCCTGCTGGCTACTACTGGGTCCATACTGCGTTCTCCATTTCAGGCTTACTGAATTGGAAAAATTCCAACCCCTCATACAGGGACGATCCTCAGAGAATGGCAGATCTATTGCCTCCATTTTTGCCACTCATCATTCAAACTGGGCAGATATACAGGCTTAACTGTGGATGGGAGACGGCTGGTTATAAATAGGGCTAATGAAGAGGTCTCCATCAAGAGAATCCCAATAGGACCCCCAACCCAGCTGTGGCAATTCCCTTGACATTGGTACCCAAATGGTGGGGGCCTACCTTTCCTGGAACATTACAGAAAAGTACATACTGGAAGGGCTTAAGAAGGAGGTGCCCAAGAAGAAGAGTCTAAATATGATATAAGCCCTTCACCAAAAGCCAAATGAGGAAATGAGGATCCTTCTGCATTTTCAGAGAGGATCTATCAGGCCTATGGGAAGCACCCTGATGCTAATCCACAGGCACCAGAGAATGTGCGGATGGTGAGCATGACCATTATTGGGCAAAGGTCCTGGATGTCAGAAAGAAACCCCAGTGTTCAGATGGGGCACTGGGGAGGAATCCCAGCCAGTGGACACAGCATTGAAGGTTTACGATGCCTGGGAGGAAAGGAAGATAACACAGGCCACAGTGTTCTTGGAAGCAGGGTGGGGAGGGCAAAGGAGGGGGCAGGACCCCTCTTGCTGTTTTGTCTTCTTTATTCTTTTTTTCCATTGGACAAATGTAGCCATTATTTAACCAATTTGCTATGATTAGGGTGACCATACATTTTATGTAAGTTTCTCACATAAAATGGGACACTTGAGAGTTGAAAGCTCTCATAATTATACTGTGAAGAAAAATGTATAAACTGGTAGTTAAAAAAAAAATAGACACATGATCACCCTATCTACGATAGGTATCTAGGTTTCCAATTTTTTTGGTGTTAACCAAATTGAAATGAATAGACCTAAAAATATGTAATTTTGCACATGTCCATATGCATCAGTAGGGTAAATATCTAGAAGTGGAATTGCTGGCTATAGGAGACTGTTCTGCATGGCGTGGGCCCAGCTCCCACTCGGAAAGGCCAGTGGAAAGCAACACAGGGTGCAGGCCCACAGATAGGTTCTCCTGTAGGAAATCAGGCCTGCATTGTACCTAGGCACCTTTGAGACTGGCTTTTTGCTAAAACGCCTTCACCCTGAATTGAAGCAACAAATGTTTACTGCCTGTTTTTAAAGTAACTTCCTAAAGTCTATGCTAAACCTTCCAGTGATGAGTGTAACCAGTTCAACCACTTTCCCCTTTATATTTGCAATTATCCTTTTTTCTTGATATAATTAGCAACATTCTCTCCTTTGTTATCTGTAAAAGGTAACCACCTAATTCAAACCTGTGCATAGTAAATGAGGACCATCCTAGATGTAATGTGCCCAGAAAGACAGTAAGAGCCTGCCCAGGTGGGGATCGAGGGCCCTCTTTCACTCAGGGAGTGGCCATGCCTTCCCTTTTCCTCCACAGGTCTTGGTAGTCCGTGTGAACTTGCCTCGTGTCTCAGCCATAATGCCACGGACACTGCAAGCTGGGGTCCACATCAGCTGGCTTATATAATGGTTAATTTTGTGTCAACTTGACTGGTTGTAAGGTACCCAAATTAAGTATTTTGTGTGTGCAGGTGCAGTTTCCCTGGATAATCCTAGTATTTGAAAGTTTGATAAAGTCCAATTGTCCCTCATAAAGGGGCAAAACAATTTTCACTTTCATCAGCAGAGTATAAAAAAATGCATGCTCTAGCGCTGGCTGGTGTAGCTCAGTGGATTGAGCGCGGGCTGCGAACCAAAGGGTCCTGGTTCGATTCCCAGTTGAGGCACATGCCTGGGTTGCAGGCCAGGTGCCCAGTGAGGGCCATGTGAGAGGCAACCATACATTGCTGTTTCTCTCCCTCTCTTACTCCCTCCCTTCCCCTCTCTAAAAATAAATAAATAAAATCTTAAAAAAAAATGCATGCTCTACTGGTTATTGAATAATCCTTTCCCCATTGACTTATGTAATTTTTATGTTTTAAGTCCTCATATGTATGTACTAAAGTCTGTTCTTGGATTAGTCTGTTCCGTTCATCTGTCTACTTGTATACTTAGTTTTATACTACCTTTTCAAAAAGTTTTTCTTTTTTTTGGCATAGGGTTAGGGCTATATGTAGGGCTAGGAATAGTGAGTTCAGGATAGGGCTAGGGTTAGGGCTAGGGCTAGGGTTAGAAATGTTTAGGGCTGGGTAGGTCTAAGTCTAGGGTCAGATTTAGCATTAGCCTTTTCAAAATTTAACAGATTTTCACCTACTTTTTCCAGATGAACTATAAAATATATTATACCCCCTCAAGGAGAAATTTTAACAGTGGTAGTATTTGCCATGCAAAGCTTAAGTACCTCCATTTAATACAGTTTTCTTTCCTGGGATTTTTAGATACATTAATTATTACCTGCAATTAAAATTTTGGTCAACTCATTTATAAAAGACTTTGTTCTATGAAGCATTGCCCTAGAAGAAATTTTCAGGGCACTATTAAATAATAATCCAGATAATGGGAACTCTGATTTTAATGGGCATATCTGTTTCATTAGGTTATACAACTCCAAAATAAATCAATGCCCCATTCTGTCCCTATAGCAACCTTTATCACAGCATTTCATATGCCTGTTTCATTTATTGAACTTTAAATTCTTTAAAGGTGGATACCACAATTTAGTCTCCTATTTGTATAGGATGAAAGGAGGGAGGGAGGGAGGGAAGGCCGCCTGGCCCACTGCCTCACTCCACAGCTCCAGGGACCTTTACCCACAATCCATGGAAAATGCACCCTCGGAGCATGGAAACACGATGTGAACTGTGGTCCTTCGACTTTGACAATGCAGCAGTTCTGGTGAATGGCACACAGGTGCTCATGCACATGTACTGAACTGTATGCACCAGAACGAACTCTGTCCAAGAACTAGGAGGAAGTTAACAACCTCGAATGATGGACTGCATCCCTGAATACAAAGGGCATATTCTATTAGTATGATACCAATTTCACAGAGATTAAATTAGGCTCATGGATATTTATTTTCCAACTGACAGTTTATGCTAGGTAAAACCATCTCCCGAGCAATATCCACAAGAAACTCACTACTTATTCATGTGATTGAAAAGAATGAATGTAGTAATTATATTCTTTAAACTTCTGAAAGAAGTCTGGGGAAAAAAAAACTATACAATGCTCGAACTATACTTTTAAAAATACTATTTTATTTATACTTATATATTGAAAAAAAATGGTTGTAGTATCATGTTTACATACATACCAATATTGAAAACAGTTCAATAATGAATTACACCTAAATTTTATAAAGAACACACAAACATTAAAACACTGATTGGTTATATAGAAAGCAGAGTGGGGGAAAAACCATCAGCTATCATTTTCATTAAACAGCAGCACCCTCTGAAGAGAATCAAATCAATTAGTAACACTCATCTATACTGCAAAATAATATATACAAAGGGAAGTTAGTGATTGTACTGATTTTATTACTTTTACTAGGCCATTTTATCTTCCCCACACTCAATGCAAAGAAATAAGACAATATGAAAAAAATATGTCCTCATTATTATTCACAATAAAAAGGATCTGCTTTGTTCTGCAGGCCTAGCAGAATGTACAGGAGGAAGCACTGCATGGTTCAGGTGGATCAAAGTAACATTTTGTGATTCTGACCCACCGAATAGAACCTCATGCAGATTTGGTGACTGGACTAACTCCATGGGAGCTGCAGCAGACTGAACCCTTTCTGTGGTATCCCCAGATCTCAGTAAATAAGACCTTTACAAGAAAAGAGAGCAATCAATCTGTATCTGTAGACTCTTTCTTTAGTGTAAGGTAGAAAAGGGGCCCTTGTTGAGTACATGGATACAAATATTGTTGTGGTCTCGGGATTGCTAGATTGATATTGTTTGTGTCTGTTATACTGAAGATAAGGTAGACATCGAAACCACTGCTAGACTAAGAAACTTCTACAACTTGTCTCAATTCTTCAAATAATGGAGCCAGTTCCTTTTCTAGGCTGACAATTAGTCCT